>MU616611.1:0-22871 GCA_025201705.1 Dissophora ornata
CCCTCATGTCTACGAAATGCTTCCTTGTCTTCCTAAAAAGAATTAAAAAAAAAAAGAAGAGACCAAGATTTTATAGTTCCCTCTTTTTTGCGATTCTCGGCTCTCGGGCATGTGGGGTGTGTGTGGGTAATGATAAATCATAATTTGAGGCGTGAATCGGAGAAGCAAGTCAAATGAGCGCAAAGAAAGAAAAATATATTCAAAGACAGAGGGCCAGGCAGGCCTCTGTGTGGATTGTGTGGATTACGCGGGGAATGTTGTCCAGTTGAAAGCCTTTGCCATTAGAACAAAAAAGATATGAAATTTCATAAGCAGCGGAGATTTGGTGTTTGTTATATTTTATCCTGTATTTTATGCCCATATTTTTATGCCCATATTTTATAATATTGAGCACAGCTTGGGGGGAAAACGGTCCACAGGGGATGTGGGGCATAGGCAAGACCCAAAGGATGACCATTCAACATCAACAATTGTATACGAAGATGGTCAACTATTTATTGCGTATATATATTTTTCCCTTCCCGTTGTTCTTGTCGATCGGTTTGATAGAATGATCGGGAAAAAAGGGCCATTCTTTTGGTTGGCACGAGGTTTTCGAAAAAAAAAAAAATATATAACAAAGATTGAAATATGGTTCGTCAGCAAGCACAAGAGGAATAAATTACACAAGCGGGCGATTGAGCAACCAGGTCTTGAACACAGAGAGAGGATTGCGAATATTGAGAACACACAATGATTATTGACTGAACATGGTGACAATGGTATTTTAATTACGGTGTATGTATATTGTACTCTAACAAACAAACAAAAAAGAGACGAGCGCCGCCTGGGCACATAGCGATTAATACATGTACTCGTCCTGTTGTTGCTGGTGGATCGTTCGTCCGTACGGCGACGGTGGATGGTTCACTCTTGGGCTACGACCACCCATCGATGGACTCATCGGCGACAAGGGCCTCATCGTGGTGGGTGACAAAGCACCCGAGGTATACGACGGTGCAGATGTGGCGTGCGAAGCAGGGTAAGGTGACGATGGTGGGGAACCATACATGTGAGGGTGGTTGGACATCTCGTATTCGTCCATCACTTTGCGCTGTTGCAATTCCACATATTGCTTGCGTTCCGCGACACTACCAGGTCCATACTTCTGTCCGTTCGTATCTGTGAGCTCGTATTCTACCACACCGACCGAACGGTCGCCGTAATAGGGATGGTTGAGAGCATCACCAGCGCTCTTGTAGCGCGGGTGACCTGTCATGTCCAGATCCTGATCGTCTTCCACATAGACACTTGGGGGCCTGCGGATCGTGAACGATTTCGCAAGCTTGGCACGGTCGCCACGGTCTTCCTCGATGCCGCTGCCAGCAGCTGCAGTCTGGTTGTGTCTGGGCTGGTTCCTGGACTGGTGGGAGTTGATGGTGGTGGAGCGGGAGCGGGAACGGTAGCGCTGGAGAAGGAGTCCCAACACGGCGAGGACGATGACACCACCAACGGCAGCGCCGACAATCGTGGGGAGGTTCGACTTTGAGTCAGTGCCAGAGCCAGTGGTGCCCGAAGTGGTGGGCAGGTTGGTGTAGGCCGTGGTACCTGTGGGCAGGTAGTAGGTTGCCGAACCATCTGCAGCAGAGGAGGATACAGGAAGCATATAGCTGGTGGTGGAGGTCGCAGCCGCGGATGTGGTGGTGGTGGCAGCGGCGGCGCTGGAGGTGGCAGTCGTAGCGGCGGCCTTGGTTGTTGTAGCCATTATAGGTATATGGGGGTAGGTAGGAGGGAGGGAGGGAGGAGAGGGAGGAGAGGAAACTCGGGATGGGGGGGATGAGAGAAAGGATGGAAGTGATTAGGGTGATTAGGTGAGGATGAGGATTTCAGGACAGGGGCCACAGTGGAGGAGCGGAGAGGGACAGAGAGCGACGGAGAGAGAGGAGAAGGGCGCAATTACTTTAATACACGCTGCAACGCTGCTGACAGCGCATTGTTGGGCTGAGAGTCTAGCGCAGTGGCTGGACTACTGCCTGCAACAGCTGCAACGCATGTCCGTGGACACCACCAATTAGACCACGAGGACCGAGCCATCGAGGACAATCCTGCTGGCTGTTTGTTTGGCTGGCAGGCTGGGCTGCGTGTGTTCAGGACATGGTTCTGGCGGTGGTGAGAGCACTTTGCTCGGCTCGAGGGGGACTAGCCAATCAAGGATGCAGGGTCTTTGTGCCTGTGTAAAAACACCTGCTTCTTCCAGGTGCAACCATCCTACCTCTGTGCCTGTGTAAAAACACCTGTCGTACCCAATTGCCGCGCTTCACTGTGCTCACACCAGCGTACACGCCAACACATCAACACATCAACACATGGTTCCTCGTGTTTGACTACAGGCCGAGCGACTGCCCTTTCCTCCGCTGCTTGTGCCTACCTGGCCGTGAAAAGAACCTGACCATGCCTACCTGGCCGTGAAAAGAACCTGACCACAGACTACTCCCACCCTCGTCGGGTAATCATGATGAGCGGGGGCTCTAAACTTTCGCTATCCGCAGCCTAAACTGACCAAATGCCAGTGATAGAGTGATATTACTTTTTTTTGGATCTAACGATTCTCCGCACTAGTATCTCGCTTCGGACCACCGTTGCGAATGCTAATCCTGATAAGCGGGTGCAATCCCATTCTGGGAATGCATCTCAGGGCCGGCGTCCTTGAGTATGGCACCCAACGCAACTACTTTGTATCCCCCCTGCCCTCCTTTCTCCCCTGATACGTGGTTCAGACGCTTTCAGTCAGGATCAGAATAAAAAAAATAAAAATAAAAAATAGAAAAAAAGCGAAATGCATTTTTGATCGGAGTGCAACTGTTTGGACAGGAACCCTTTAGACCCCTTAACCATCTCACATGATGGGACGCGCATATTTTTTCGCGTTCAACCCTTTTTTTTTTGATTTTTTGGAAATTTTGAAAAAATCAAATTTGACAGCGAATTAATTTTTGGACGCGTTTTTTTTCGGAGTGAGAAATCAAAGACGCGCTCTCTGGAATTCAGGGACAGACAAAGGACAGCCATCAACGACAGGGGAGGAGGAGGAGAGGCGACGTAAATTTCATTTGAACCATACTTGGGTTTGATGAACAGAGCAAAGGGCGACGAGACAGGGATCCCCCCCACCCAGTTCACACCGAAACCGCACCCCTCCTTCTTCCCTCTCTCCCTCTCTGCTTCTTTCGCTCACTGTTCGTTCTTTTCGACGCGGAAAACACTCAGAAAAGTAACAAATTACACGCCCCGATAACGAGAACGGACGTGCATTTACGGCCTTACTCCTTATCCTTCATTATTTCCAACACTGCTCGCCTCCATGAGCTGCTGAACCCATACCCGTATCCTCCCCTTCCCCCTCCCCCTCCCCCCTCCCTCCGTTATCTACTATACCATTCCTGATCTGCATCAGGCACCAATACCAACACCACCGCCCCCTCCCCTTGTCACACTCTCAGCCTCCAGTGCTCAGCTTTGAACCCAAAGCATCGCTCCTATCGTCGAATCATTCCTCGCAAATGGCCTCTTCACCAACACTGTCCAGTCCACCCCTTCGACCCGACTCTCTCACCGATGAAGACGACACCATGGCACAACATGACACAATAAGTCTCCCCATGTCTCCACCCTTATCACAGGAGTCTCACGTGTCCTTCGCAGAGCCAGAGTTTGCATTGGGATTGACTCTACAGCAGCAGGACGACCAACATCAACTAGTCCACCCTCTTGACCAGAACTCACCCACAGCGCCCAAAAAGACTCTCAACTGGGTCAACGCCCTCCCATCCCATTTCGACACATCATCGTCCGGTCACCCACGCAAGAGGAGAAGGAGAACCAACAGGGAAGAGCTCGAGATTCTGGAAGATGCGTTCACAAAGAACCTTTTGCCGGATGCAGCAACCCGACAAGAGTTGGGTGATCGCCTGGGGATGAGCGTTCGTGCCGTCCAGATTTGGTTCCAGAACAGACGTCAGACGCTGCGTAAGAAATCGATATCATCAGGGGGTCATCCTCCGGGATCAGAGGATGATCTTATGTCGAGGTCCGATGATGGAGAGTCCAGGCACTCTCCTTGCAGGCGTTCTTCTGGAGATTCAACCATGTCATCATCGCCTCAGTTGAACCCAATGAGCAGTGGATTAGCAGGTCATGTCTCCAAGCGTGGCTCTCGGTCCTGCTCCAACTTGCTTTCCTCGTCGCCACCCTCGCAGCTGGTATCGCAAACGCTACTCCGTGCCGAGACTTGCTCTTCCCTCCCTACAACTATCTCCTCACTATCCTCAACCCTCGAAACATCGTCCTTAAGATCCCCCACCCCTCCATACCCATCCGCTGAATCAAAAGTTAAATGTCCTTCTACAAAGGGATCGTTCGTGGTGACGCCGGATGTGGTTGTGAAAACAGAAGTCGTCGATGCCAGTCCGCGAGAGATCTTGGCGACCGTAACAGAGAGCGTCCAGGACATTGTCGATGTCAAGACCGCAGACTTGCACCTGTGTATGCTTCTTGAGGAGGCCAAAAGACGATCTGGCCAGCTTGCAACACCAGTCATGGGCCTCTGGTCAGAGACCTCCTCCAAGCCTGTCTTGAACGCGTCCTTGTCAGGGACCTTTCCTGAGACAACGACCACATTTCCCATGCCTCAAAGGACCATGTCGACACCCTCTATCCGGTCCCCACCATCAAGCCATCAGCTTTGCCGATCCAACACAAAGTCTGCGAGAAAGCATAGGTCGATGCCAGAGCCGACTACTTCATCATCGACTCATGCATGTTCGCCGTATTCCAGGACAGCGTCACTCATGGAACAGGTTATCAATCGCCAGCAACAACAACAACAACAACACCACTACCACCACTACCGCCCAGCGCCCAGCAACTTTAAGCAATCGGCGCTCTCTGCGGGTAAGCATTCCATTGACAACGTCAGCCACAAAGCTCTACGAAATTCGCCCAACACGTCCTCCTCCGGGCTCTCTGCAACTCAGTTGGCGCGTCGCCTGCAACATGCCGTGAGCACCAACCTGAAGCGAGTGCAATCCGAATCTGTCCTACATGAGCGCCAGCAGAGGGGTGGTGCTCGATGTGGGCAGCCAGCTATGAGGGCAAGACGCCTCTCTTTCGGAAAGTTCCTGTTCGACTCTGACGACACGGACGAGGAGACCTTTACCTGTGACAAAAAGTCGGCTGCAACACCGATACAACGGTCCACCTCGCAACAAGAGTGTCGTCCTATTCAAGAGTTAACGCATCAAGCCCAGAAGCGTAGAGCTGGAACTCCCGTTACTCCAACAAGTACACTCGGGCGAGGTCAGTCTGTAGATGGCGACGAGACGGATGAGGAGGACTTTGTGGCACAGAATAAGCGCGCTGGTCTCAAGCGATTCAATCTCGTACAGAGTTTTGTGTCGTCAACAACACCTCCTCCACATTCTCGGCTACAGCAGCAGCAGCAGCAACAGCACCCCCGCCAGCAGGACTGGAGTGGAGCGCATTCTCCTCGAAAGAGCCTAAAGTCCTCGCTCTCGACCTTTTCCCTGGTGACGTCTTCGCCCACAAGACAGTACGGCTTTGAATTAGAACGGTCAGGGAGTCCAATGACAAACTACCCGATCTTGGAGAAGAATCGTACTTGGTCGGCTGAGCAGCAATCCACGGTGGCGACGAATGGCAATGGAGTCTCGGCATTGAGTTTGGCAGGGGCTACTGCGGAGACCAAGGACTTGAATATGGATGAGTTGGAATGCGCGAGTGTGTTGGCGGGTTTAGGGTGGGGCCGATGAGGATGTTCTGGTCACTGGTCTAGTCATCCTTTGTACATGTCTTTATTTTTTTTTTCTTTCTTTCTTCTGTTCATCACAAAAAACTGTACCATATTATCATATTGTCATTATAAAGTACTCGAGTCTTTCAGGGATTAGCCCGGCTGCTCGTACCAGCCACCCCGATGCTTCGACAAAGCGTTCATATCAAGATTGGAGGGGTTATATTTTTACCATTCGAGAAGCAGCCGGCAAAAAAAAAAATCACAGAATTGATGTGATACTGCATCTTTGTGGGATAAAAAGGACGAAAGAAGTTGGATAGAGCGGCCGTCCCCTCAAAGACAAGACTCTGACAGTTCAACAACAATCGTTCTTCTGATCGTAATAAATGACGGTCGGTATTGAGTACTGTACACACTTCCCCCGCCCTCCGAAAAAAGATAAAATAGGACACGCGACACACGATACACTGTATATCCGACCAAGAACACCTTCTCCACCAGTAATCCCACTAAAAAAAAGGTCGAATAAAAGGCATCGAGGTACTTGATTGCACACGCCATCCATCATCCCTCCAGGACCCTGCTTCTTTTTCGACTTGTCACTTCTTAAGAGAACCATGGAAACCATGTAACAACCCCCTCTCTTTTTTACACAGCAACAAACAACTCAAAAATTCAATCCTATTCCACTTTGCGCTCATCATCACCCCCATCTCCGACCTGACCGCTACAACGACAAATATCCAACCGCAAAAAAAAAAAAAACGCTCTTAGCCTCCAGCACATTCCTACCCCAGATCCTCACTCCTACCCATCAAAAAAAAAGCATCGTTCTGGAAGATTTATGGAATTCCGTGCTCCGCACGAATCCCAGTTCTTTGGGAAAGTAGGACCTCTTTCCCAGTGGACTCCCACATCTGAAAGATTCACACTCCTACTCCAAAGCTTGGGTCTTTTGCCGCAACAGAGGTCACCAGGACAGAGTGAACTGTCGAGACCCAGAAGTTCTTCCGATCAACTATCGATCGATTATGTACAAGAAATCTCTCCTCCTTCTTACTCCTCCGCTTCCTTTTCATCTGCAAATGCATTTGGGAACGATACTTTGGGCCTTGGGAATGACGGCCGTAAGAGTGAAGACAGCGGGAATGGCACCACTTCAGTCAATGGGAAACAGTCTATCCCATTCGATGCAGAGCGAGAGGTGCTGTCAAGGCTTTATGTGCTCACTGCTGCCGGCATGGAACGCAAGTTCTTTATTAAAGTCTTTCCTGATCGAAATCCATTCAAGCACCCTGCGACCGCTCCAAGAGTCTCCAAAGGAGGATGCGATGAAGATATTCATGAAAATCATCGGGCGCGAGAGACCATCAAGGAGATGGTTCAACAAGCCATAGACAATGAACTTGGTGCAATGAGTTGGTCTCGTTCTCAATGGTAAAGTGATAGCCATACAAACAGCACGGCTTTCTCCGCGCTCTTTTTTTCTTTTTTTTCTTTTTTTTTTTTGTTGTGATTTGCGGCAGGTTTATTAATAACACCATCAACGGACGGATAACTTATCAACTATGTAAACCACATAAAATAGCGAGAAACTTCAGGTTCCTGAACTTCTAGGCTACGCGCACCATCGACGTGCACCCGATATTGCAATTTGTCTTGACATGTTCGGGATCTTAGGGTTTATCTTGATGGATTTCCCCACCGGCGGAGTTCTTTATCAGGGACCCGCCAAAGAATGTCGATTGGACGACGAGTCGCATCGTGCTTTGAGCAATTGCATTGCAGAGGTAACAAAGAGAGAGAAAAAACCACCACCTGCGAAAGAGAAAAAAAAAACTGACTCATTTCAATGAACATTTGAGGCGGACGGGCAACGCTGACTTACTTCTTTGTCAACACCCGTGCTAAATAAAAATGAAAAAAAAACTTCTGTAGATTCTCTTTGAGATGAGAATGCGGCCTCAGTCAGATGTCTCGGGCTTTACAATCTCTGCAGAAGCAGATGGACAACAACAACACACCCATAACCAGTGGCGAAACGTCAGCTCAAGATCCAGATTCGGTAAGTTCTGTTCCAAAATCGCATGCCTCTTTTCAAAGTCTTGAGAAAATGAATGGTTTCGCTGATCGCTACTTGCCAATTTTTTTTTTTTTTGGAGTTGCTAGATCTTGTCATTGAAGCACTTGACCGAAATTGTTATTCCAAGACCATTCCTGTGCCAATCTCCACGTCTAGGACCCCTGAACTACCACAAATATACCCTGTCCTACCAGCAATCTCACGTCTCAAGAATTCATCTTCCCATCACCGGAGAGGAAAAGTGCGCGACAGAGCCACGTCCGACTCCTCTAAAGGTTACCGAAACTTTCGCAGTCAGGGTTCGGTTCATCTAGGCACAATGTCTGGCACGTCGTCCACCGGTCACGATAACCCTAGCCCCGGCCCTGAATATGGCCCTAGAGCCCTTACCTATCCCCATGTCGCCTCCAGTGACCCAGCTATTGTCCATGCACGTGTCCGGAGTGCGAGTCATAGCGGCATGCCTAGTCAGTACGAAAGGGATTCTTCGTCGTCAGTTTCCTCTCTAACCTCAAGCCCAATGGAGGACCCGCAAATGATGGCCATCTCAGAACTTTTATGCCGCAATAAAGCACAGCGGAAGTTCAAGCCTTTCATGGCCGGGAAAGACAGCGAGGAAGATAGAACCGACAAGGAATTCAGCCTTGATGGATATAGTACGGATGATGTGGACACTGAAAACGAGACCCTGAGCGAGCGGCTGCTACAGTCGGCTTCTATGCCAGCGTCGATATGGGCCACCTCGGATGATGTGGAATCACAAAGATCCCACCATGCCTCAAGAAGTGCCCCGAATTTTTCTGCAAGGGATACTGCGACCGCGACCACGGGACGTGTCGGGTTCTATAAGCAACAGGGGTTCATTTCCACACTTACTCCTCCGCGTCAGTCCTCCCTCAGGAGCAGTGTCATGTCGAATCCAACTGCCTTGTCGCGGCAAAACCGACCAGTCCTAACGAACACCCCTCGCCCACAACTGAAAAGTGCGATACAAGCCTGTGCAAGGGCCATTCGTACTGACACTTGGACACAGAGTGCAAGGATCGACCATACGAGCTCAAGTGAGCCATGGACCGTCAATAGACACGACCCTGTTATCGCCAGCCGGCGAGCTTCCCTAGAGGGACAAGTACGCGCAGAGCAAGAATCGTTCATTAGGAACTCCGAGTCTTGGTTCGACCAAGACGCAACAGTCTATTGTAGTTATCACGCCCATGTGGTATCGGGCGACGGTGGGGAAATTGTACGGTTGGTCTACTATCCAGGAGCAAGAGCCTCCACTGCCACGACAAGAATATCCTTCGCACCTTTCTCGACCTCTGCCTCCTCGATGAATTCAAAGGGGATTCTTCAGAAGCTGTCTATTAGGGATACTGGTGGTACTAACGAGCGTCCATTTCACTGGATGACAGAAAACTGCATCTCGTGGCCCACAGACTTTGTCCGCGCCATCAACCCAAGCGGCGTCCATGATACAGTTGCAGCGTATGAACAAGCACAGCTCATGAATGCTTTGGTGGCGCTAGGGCGCCTCGATTCCCACCCGAGGTCGAAATGTCGATTTCCCCGAGACTTGTTAGCCCTCCTGCCAAGAGTCCTATGCATCGCCCACGATGAGCTTGTCTTTATGGGGTCCAAGTTGGATACCATCAAGGCTAGACGGTACTTGAGACCAGATCTACCTCGACCCCGCTCTACTGGCCTATTCTCAGAGATCCAAACCGTTTTCACACACAGGAACTTGGAGCCGACATCGTTGGTCATCAATCGTCAGCAAGGAAATGTTGTCTCCATGATCAACTTTCAGCACGCGGGCTTTCTACCGAGTTACGTGGAAAATATTCAAGAGCCCTTTATTGAAAAAACAAACTCTTCGTTCTGGAATGTCCACCGACCGAAGTCAACGACCGATAGCGGCACAAGCAGTAAAGAAGAGACAAAGAATCACTCGAAAAAGCGGATATCGTCGTCTTCTTCCAAAGCCTCAACTTCATCTCGGTTCCTCTCATTCCGTGGTAATTTTGCTCACTCGCAGCAGCCTCCTGATGCGCCGCCTACAGGGCCTTCGATAGTCTTGAGTCCAGGCGCAGCTCCCAAGCTGTCCCAGGAGAGTAGTTCTTTGTCGCCTTGGTTCACGAGACGCTGTAGTCATCCGACGCCGTATCCCATTATCAACCACTATTTGGCAAGAGGCGCTTCTGGGGCATGCAAGGCCATGGCCTACACGGAAACCCCTGCCTCCCACTCGACCCCTGGATCGACAGACACGAGGGCCTTGGGAAACGAGACCAAGGGCGTTTTTGCTGACACTGGGATCCGTCGTGTAAAGAGCAGTACAAAGACTCGAAAAAGTCTTACAAGGAGTTTGAAGAAACTACTGCGACCAAAGTCGTACCAAGAAAAGGGTATGCGCAGTGGTATTGGTTGCCTCACTGGTGGGTTCAACTTCAGCACCACCTTTGTTGCGCACAAGAACACCGCCGTACCACCACCTTCTCATAACATTACCACCAACTCTTCGGCGACTTCTGTATACAGTCTCTCGCCGTTGGATAATGGTAATGGTGGAGGTCCTAGAGTCGTACCTTTCCTCCCTTCCTTCTTGCATAGTCCGTCAGACACTCAAGGAGGCACATTAGTGCCGCGGATACCTAAAGTGAATCAGGTTGGATGGTCGCAGTTCATAGAGTCATATCGTCACTTGGAGGATAGCTCCAGTGTTGCAGGCAAAGGTTCTATCTTTGGCCTTTCTAACGAGCGATTACCGTCTTCACCTAATCCCCGCGGAAGCGTTGGTCAAACAGTAAAGGACTCTCAAATTTTTGAGCACGGTCAAGAGGCTAAAGCCCTTGCAGCCCTCGTGAGCTTGAGCAAGACCCTTCAGAACCTTGTGGTAGTTCTCGAGTCTGGAGGAGTCGTCCTGACGCCAGAGCAGCTTCTGAATGCGGTTGCGTTGAAGAAACAGGAATGGGAACGAGAACGCCGGGTGAGGGCTGAAGCGGAGATAAGCCAACTCCAGGTGGCGAACCAGTCTACAGTTGCCTCTGAGCAGTCGACCCAACAGTACGACGGCCCACAGACCGCGACGACTGTGGCGACCAATAATAGCAATACTAATAGCAATGCCATTACCTCCATCGACACTGACAAACAACCTACAACATCACGTCGAGCGACTCGCCAAACCATCTTCAGGACCATGCTTCAAAAGATAACCAAGAAGCCCTCTCCCAAGCCGGCACAACAGCCGGTTGTTCATTCCTATAGACCAATACGGACCTCGGCTGACAATATCCTCTACTCTGCGCCAGGTCAGCAACGCGACCCTTTGCCTTCTGAATTGCCCGAACATCTTCTCATGAACTACAACAACATCAACATTGCCGGTGACAACAACAACAACAACAGCAGCAGCAACAATGACAACGCCAGCAGCTGCAGCAGCGATGACAGTAACGACAGCAAAAGTACCGATCATCCCAACGATGAGGAGAGTCCCAAAAGTCCTACACCTTCTGCTGCTCTACGTCTCACCTCTCCCATCCGTGGTCGCGAAGACACCATTCTCCCTCTTGATCCAGACGCCCGACTCGGCAGCATCACGGCCCCACATTTACCAGCCTACGGGATTCAACTTAGCAATCCCGATAGAACCAAGAACTTGGCGCAGGTCGAAATGGAGAGGGTCGAAGGCGAGGAACGCGAGTTCTGGAAAGAATTCGAAGGTCTCTGCGAGAGTCTGGACGACAACATCAACAGCAACAACAACACTTATAACTACGGTAGCAAAAACGCATCCTCTTATTATTCCGGATTCGAAAGTATCAGAGATGATGTGAAAGGGAAGGCAAAGGCGATGGAAGGTGATAGGCGGAGCAGAGACAGCAGACAGAGTAGGGAGAGTAAAGAGAGGCGCGACAGATTTCCAGGTGTGGCCTTGTTTCACTTGGAAGACTTCACGTACAACCTGGAGGTGGTGGAGAAGTATGTATCAAAGCTAGAGGCCCAGGCTGCAAAGCACTACAAGGTCTGGGAAAAGAGACACAAGCCCAGCGATGCTCCAGGATACATCTAGATTAGTTTTTTTTTAGTCTCTTTATTGAGCGTAGATTACAACTACACGGTAGAATTAAAAGCAAGGCGTACAATGTTGAAGAGGAAGGCAAGTAAAGTCATTACGAAAGGGTCTCCTGCAGGCACGAACAAGTGTGGTGATAGTTCTTTTTTTTTTTGTTTTATGTACAATGCACATTAGATGAGTTCCTCAGTGCGTGTGAGTAAAAAAAATGATAGTACAGGTTATAGCTCTTCTCCCCGTTACTGAACAATGACCTGGAATCTATCTGTTCCAGTCGCGTTATTTCCCGTGACTTCTCCATCATCCCGACGCGACGTGTTGACAGTCTGAAAGCGGCTGCTGGCATGGGTGCTACGCTCATTTACCACTGGCTTATCGATATCGTGTTTGCAAAGTGGACTAATCACATCATCCAAGGACAGCATATAGCTGTTAGTAAAACGCAGACAGAACAACAGTACAACATAGCTTCGTATTTCCTATAGTCTTACCAGCTTTTGTCCGTAAGCAACCATTGGTCTACGCACTCTAGATGGAAATGATGCTGGCAAGGCAAGAACCTGATCGTCTCGTCTGGTGTATAGTCGCCTAAACAGATCGCACAGGTCGCGTCTTCGGGGTCGCCTCCAAACAAGCCCTCAGTCATGGGAATTGACCCTAATTTGTCAATCATAGGTTTGGTTGCTGTCCTTGAGAGTCCCGAAGATACTGAGTTGGGGAACACTCGGGTCAACAAGAACGAACTAAATGGCTATTTTCCACGTTCAATGCATGATAAATCAAAAGAATGTCAATATCATCAACATGTCGCTTTTGTTCTGCATGAAGCGCTAGGGACTACATGACCACCTACCAGGAAGTAGAATCCAATCAAGGACACGTGGAAGACGATGATCTTAAACGAGAGACTGAACACTGGGTCATTTGAGGGCGACTATTATAATAATATCATCAGTGAACACAGGTTGTCGTCAGCATATTTCATCTCAATAGCCGGATATAGGTCGGTTTCAATGAAATGAATACAAGACATTCTTCTCTTACACAAGAAGGATCCCGACTCCTGGAATTCTCCGCTCCCAAGAACCCAGCGCCAAGAGCGGTCCAGATCATAAGCACAAGTAGCAATATCCTGGAGCGCTGATCCATAATTGTGATTCGGCTCGTCATACTCTGTCTCTGAAGGATATAACAGGTACACACGATTTGGGATACGAAAAGAAATGCCTGCACCGTAAGCCAACTGAACAATTGCTCATCGCAGATCACTCTAAAATTTTCAAAAAGAGAATAGCGTGGTTAATCATTATAAGAATCATGAAGGAGAAACGGTACAGCGAGAGAAAAAAGGTAGGCTTCACTTACTTTGTAGTGAGGAGGCGCACAATGGTTATGGCGGTGACCGGAATAAGGTACAACATGTGACAAGTGTTTACGATCCTGAAATGCAAACACAAAATATCAAATGACATATTTCAGGGTTAATGTTGTTGTTGTTTTTTTCGTGAACATCGTGTGAACACCGTTGTTAAACAGATCACTGTAAATAAACAAATAAAAACAACCTCGGGTAGCAAGGGGGTGGTGCAATGCACCATGGAGGGTAGGGTCCCCCTTTCCCACCAACTCCCTACAGTACTAGATTTTCCCGCCCCTTTACCTGATGATAGACCAAGAGGAGGTTGTACTGGCGACACTGAAAAACTGAGGTCGCCGTGAAAAGAGACGAGAGATGAGCGAGTGCGAAACCAGTGCCCTTAAAAAGTCGCTTAGACGATGCCATCCATGGCTAGGAGTATTATTGCTGCTGTTGTCACTTCGACCGCCACTCCTTGAACTAGTGCTAGCAGTAGCAGCACGAGACGGTGATGATGAGGAATACAGTGCTGGACCGGGCGACGCCATAATGATTCCGCTGTGCGTATCAGAAACTTCGAGTTCTGGATCCCCGTCGCCCCCCTGGAAAAACGTCTGGCCGGACAGAGGTTGCGAAGTGACTAGAGTACTTCCAGTTATGGGAATAATGGTTGTCCGCGGCAAAGAGGCTGCATCAGCAACAGCAGTGATTGATATTGCCGAAGGCTGTAGCCGCATCGGAGATGAGATCGTATATTGCGGCGTTGGTCCAGATCCGATAGAATATTGCGGGTATGAATG
This sequence comes from Dissophora ornata, assembly GCA_025201705.1. Taxonomy (NCBI): domain Eukaryota; kingdom Fungi; phylum Mortierellomycota; class Mortierellomycetes; order Mortierellales; family Mortierellaceae; genus Dissophora; species Dissophora ornata. The sequence goes on from MU616611.1 coordinate 14,110, forward strand.
GTGGTGGGGTTGAGTTAGAGGCTTCATCATCATTGATCCCTCGCCCGTCTCAGTATGCAGAGGGGAGCCAGAGCCATTACTTCCAGCGACATCGTATATCATGCCGAATGCAGAGCCCGCTCTCCGTTTTCCGGACCTCGGGCTCGATTCCTCAATTGATAAATTGGTTCCAGAGTGAGTTGATCGTTGAAATTGCTGATGGAGCGTGACCAGTCTTCTGCCCGCAGCTGGCGCGCTACTCCCTGGCCCGTGCTGCGAGGTGATGTCTGTTGATCGGCCGGCAAGACCCACAGAGGGCACGGGCGACTGGAAGACCACAGTGGAGAGCTCACTATGGGACAGAGACATTTTAGAGGGGGTAGGGGGTCTGGTGGGACATTTGTCGGCTGCAGTGACTACTGACGCTCTCCTTGAGGGCATGGTCGACATGGAGGTTTGTGGGGTTGACGTCCAAGAAGACGAAGAAGAGGCTGGTTCCCGATGATCCATGGCTCGAGCTGCAGAGGTGGCGGCTGCACTGTGGGAAAGCTGGTTTTTGCAGGACATGTCCAATGGGAGCGCGCTGTCGACGGGCGTTGTTGTAGAGTCGTTGTTGTCTTGGTGGCGGTGGTGCTTCCTGGCTGGTGTTGGTGTTGGTGTCTTTGGGGAGAAAAGGGTCTGGTAGTGCTGCGTGGTGGTTACTGTTGTTGGAAAGACCAGTACGTCGTCGGTCTCGCTCTCACTCCCTAACCCGCAATCACCCTTGCACTTGTCTACATGTGCATTCGCATTCGCATTGGCATTCCCGTTCTCGCGCTGGTTGTTGCGATTAGGCCCACTACCGCTGGCCGTCGTCTTCGTCCTGTGGTCTGGACTGCTATTTCTCGCGGAATTGGGTGCGGTCATGGCTAGGACGCTTTAAAATATTAGAAAAGGACACCGAGTGGGCGAAGCAAGCCGATGGTGGCAACAGACCGAAAAAAGACCAAAAAACACGAAAATGACTGAATGGGAATAAGAGAGAAAACAGAGAAAGAATTGGCGTTGGAGAAGAAGGAGAGGGCGAGGAGAAGGAGGAGGAGATGGTGGTTGCAAGGGACGGCGGATGTAAAAGGGGAAGACGAAAAAAATAAAAAATAAAAAAAATAAAGAAATAATGTTGCGCGCAGCCGCTTCGAGATGCGCGGTGGGGGGTAAGTGGGGGCAAGTGGGAGCACTAAAGCATAGGGAACAGCATTGGGAGGCACTGGGGCGCAATGGGCTGAACTCGGCGTCATGACCACAGTCCTCCGCCTGTCGAGCCATCTCGCAGGCAAAGAGGTGTTCAGCTGGCCAGGCCATGGCCGTTTGTTTTCTTATTGGCACAGATTGGAACCCATCCATGTCCATCGCGACCCCAACGCAACTGCTGCGAACTGCAGCGCATGGCGTGGCTTGCGTCGGTGGAGACCACACAGAACACACATGCTACTCACTCTCGGATGAAGATTGTCCCCGACACTCGAATAATTGCGCGTGCTCACACCGCCATCGTCATGACGCAAAACTATGTACCTCTAGCCCCACACTCCAAATAACCGAAGTTAGACCATGCGACCCACCCCCACGACTCTTGTATCCTCACTTTGTGTACATTGTACAGCTTAAGAAGAGCCTTTGCATGACGATTATTCGCATGCACATCCATACACGGTTATGGCATTTGTGAAAATAGTGTTTTACAGACTCGCCCGTGTCTGTGCGCGATGCCGTGACCAAAGATCGAGGGCTGAACATTGGTATGCGAACTCGCTTGGTATTTTTTGTTGTCGTTGTCGCGGTCTAGTCTAGTTCTACATGACAAACACCATGTCAAACGGAAATGGGGAAATTGGTTTGCACAAACAGCTTTTTTTTTAATCCAGTTTTTTTTTTTTTTTTTTTTTTTTTTCTGCGGGTTCCAATGGCCATGCATATTTTCTTGCTCTTCATTTTCCGATGGTTGACTGACTCAGCACGTTCCTACAAATCTTTGACCCGGACCCACATCTTAAAAGGTCTCGTCAGGGAAGTTGCCCTCATCCTGAGCTTCCTCGGCAGGAATCTCGAATCCCTCCTATATCGTATTCATTGTTCGATAGTTAGTGTTAGTGACCCTCATCTTTCTTTCAACGTATTCATGTCACTGTTTATCAAACACCAATCCAATAAATCATTTACCTCCGTGCTGTAAAGAACTTGGTGGATTTCTTTCACAAGGGCACTCTCCTCTACCTCAGGAGACTTCTCCTGGTCCTGCTGAATCAAGACCTCAATGTCCCTGAGCTTGCCAAAATAAAAGTCGCGCTCCTTCTCCAGCGCTGCAACCGTATTGCGCTCCTCCTGAAGCTCCTTCTGCAGATTGAGCACAATAGAGTGATCAGGGCTGGCTTTTCGCAGAGACGTATTGCCGGCTGAAAGCCCTGCGCCACGCCCTGACACGGAGCGGTTTGCTATAGCAGCAAAGGTTCGCAAAAAAAAAGACGGTGGAAAGTCAGGCTCGTTGTCCTTGATCGCTTATAAGGAATGGCAGCTAATACGAGCATCTTTTTACACTAACCTGCATTGTTGACAGCTCTCCTGGGAGCAGCATTTGTAGATCTGTTAGCGGCAGCATTGTGATCGCTCGCGCCTCCTCGACGTCCGACAGCATCGTATTGTCCTCCGGGGTAACTGGAGTCCCAAAACTTCTTCAGCCACTGCAAAAACTCGAGATTGTCCTGCATTTTGCACTTCATCAGTCGTTCCATCGGGACCGTCTGCAGAAAGTGAGCGATAGAGAATTTTTAGAGATGTAAAATATGTTATATATATAAATCCATTATTAGATTGATTGATTCAAGTGAGCGAAATACTCTTTTTTTTTTTTTTTTTTTTTTTTTAAAGGTCGAGAGCATTAACAGAGAGTAATAAAACCGGATTTCTTTGCGCCTTACCTTGTCAACTTTGTGCAGCAAGAAGCTGTTCTGGAGCACCTTGTAGTTGGCGAGGTACTCGTACTCATGCTTGGATGCAAACTTGACGCGTGCCATTGGAATGTCACCTAAAATGAAAAAATTGACACGCACACACACTCCATCAGCATCTCCACAAATGCTTCAGAGCCAAGCATCGGTTGCACCATCACCTAAATCAAAACGACACAGAACTTGCTTACCATAGATAGAGTCCATAATCTGGGCATATGCGGCACCTAGCACGGCAGGTCATTCGAGCATACAGCTGTTAGATGACAAAAACTCTTTTTCTTTTTAGTTACTTTTATCCTCCTCTGGAGATCGCGACACAAGACCGACAATGGTCGTGAAGCTGTGTGTTGGGTTTGGCACAAAGTTCAAAGTCACGCGTCGATAGGGCTCTTTCGCCAAGCAGCAGCGATGGCAGTAGCATCAAGGCAGCCGTGGTGGCTACGACGGCGATGTGCCTGTCTGCATCCAGTCATACAGGTGCCATGGTGTATCACTTATTTTTCACTCTGTCTTTTGGTTTCCTCGCCAGTGAATCTCGGTGTGAAAAAAAAAGAAAAAAAAAGTCAGCGATTCAGGTCGGGTTGATGTACCTGAACCCAGCTGCTCGACCTTGGTATAGCTGATGCCCAACAGGTCGTTGACCCAGGCAATAAGATCTGCTCTGCTCTCAGACATTGCTTTTGATGTGATGGAGGGATGAATTAGGGGGAAGGAGGAGTGATGATGAGATGAAAAGGGTGCGTGTGGTCTACCCAAGAATACTCAAAAACCCTTCAATGTTCATTATTTTATTATTTATTTTTTTTCATTTTGCTTTTGTTGTTGGACCTGCTCATCTGAGAGCACGCACAGAGAACATGGGAGATGGGCATGTGTGACTCCAAGGAGATGATTGCCATGCGTGCACTGTGCAGACAACTCACTTGCGCGAGAGAAGTGAGTGACCATGGCCGATCAAACGTTGTTACACACGAAAATACGCGTAGGGTCCACAATGCGAGATCTCAGACAGGACAGCCCTTCAGACTCGGTGGCAAGAGATTTGCTCACTCACCCACCATGTAGAACGAGCAATTGAACAAAGAGCATATCCATCGCATGGTAAGAGGATACATGTCGACAAGCAAGCATCCATGCATTCGTTCATTCATTCATTGGAGAACACCAGCGTCGAGCACAACGACAAGGTGTTATGTTAAATTTGGTTTTTTAATGTTCACTAAGAAAAAAAAGCAAATTAGAAATACATTTTGTTACAAAAGAATGGACCCGACTAAAGAGAGCAAAGTGGGAGACCGAGGCGGCACTTCAGGACAGAGGTAAGAGGGACTATAATAGTTTCAATCAAGATGGCACCCTCTTCTTTCAAATACCTATGCCCATCCTTCACATAACGTGACAAAGCCTCGTAACCCTCGTCCAGTGTCTTTTTCTGTGCAGAGTTCTTTGACGATAGCACGCGAGATTTGCCAAGGATGATTCCAAAAGATATAATCAACTTTTTTGTTTCTGGGTCCAGCGTCGCGTAGATATCACTGACACGGATATCGAGATCATTGGTGGTGACGGGTGTAAAACCTCTTTGTGGTATTCGACCTCCTTGATAATCTGGGAGATGGACTCTTCCCCAGGCATGGCGGTTAGTGTTCGTCATGGTACGATTGCCTTGTGGTTTTGGTGAAGACTTTCAGGTATAGAAATGGTGGAAAAGAGTTGTGAATTGCTGACTTACGGAGAATTCAAGGTGCTACTAATAAAAGAAACAAATGTTGTGGGGACTGAGAAGAAGGAATCAAGAATCAAAGGGATCGAGGGATCAATAACCCCCTCTCCTTTCTTGAATGATAATTTGGGGTTGACGGTGCGTCAAATGGCCTATCCCGGAGGAAAAGATCGTAGTCAAGAGACACCTGGGAAGAGGCTGCTTCCCGAACGTCATTGGAGCTGTTGATGGCACGACGATCCCTATATTCAGAGCTCTCTCGTTTATACGGGGTATGTTGGTGCAAGACATGACTCTGCTGCCTAAAAAGACACACTAAGATTGAACATGTGTTTGGATGGCTCAAGGAGAAATGTCTTCACCTCAACAACAAATGAGCTGACTATTCCTCAGAGAATGACATGTGTCGATTCAATCAACAGATCACGGCGTATATCGTATTGTACAGCCTCCTCAAAATAGGGAAAATTGGAAAAGACTCGGACACCGACGAGGAAGATGCAAAGACTGACTACGATGCTGACGAAGAAGTGCACTATGAGGATGAGAACAACAGAGTTGGCTAAGGAGCATATGTTGACTATCCTTGATGTCCACTTCTATCTACACGCGAGCAGGCAAGACATGATCCAACGAAACACTTGGAAGACAAACGCGCGATTTATTCCTGTCTGCCCTTTCTTTTTCGGGATACTCGCGGGCGGTTTCTTTGGAGGCGTTTCAGTGGCAGCGCCCGTTGTGCTCGATATCTGGCGAGTATGTTCTCTAGTTTAGCAACCTTGTACTCGAGCTCGCGGTGCTTGCGATCTAGGTCAGACCGGGATATCTCTTGATCTGACTGCGCTCTCAGTTCCTCTCTCCTCAGACCTATTTCCTTGTCTGCTTGGATTTCTGCCATCCTTCTTGCATTCGCTGCCTCGATTTCCACCATCCTTCTCTGGTGGTTACGATCGTTCTCTATTTGCTCCATCTCCATTCTCCTTTGTTCCATCTCTAGTCTCTTCATAAGGAGAGCATTGTCTTGTGCATCTTTGGCCTTCCTCACTTCCAGTTCCTTTTGCCTTGTCTCCAGCTCCCTCCGCCTTGTCTCCTGATCGAGCTCTACACTAAGACGTGTGATACCGCTGAAATCCTTAATTTCGTCCACCAGCGACTTTTGTTGCGCTTTCTTGGATTTCTTGGGATTCGACGGCAGCTTATCCTGTTGTTCCTCTTGCTCCTGTTCTTGTTGTTCTTGTTGTTCTTGTTGTTCTTGTTGTTCTTGTCGTTCTTGTTTCTCTTGTTTCTCTTGTTGTTCTTGTTGCCGGTGCCGTTTCCGCTCCCTCGTTACAAAAGATTGTTGTCGTGGACGCCTCACAAGAGGTTCCTCTTCCTCCTCTTCCACATCTGTCCATTCGCTCACTTCGTCATCCTGCACTTGGCCATGCGCATCATCCTTAATGATAGGTGGATCGTCCAAGTTACTGAGAGAGTCGGCGTACTGCGTTGGTGCGTTTCCCCAGCTTGTACCCCATGCCTCCTCCAGGTCGAAGTAGAACGGGAAAATATCAGTGATGACCTTCATCCAGCCATCCCTGTCCGTACTGCCAAATCCAGGTTCTTGTCGTTTGTCATCTGCAAGTCTGAAATTCGACTTCATATACGCTAGTTTATTTTTTATCTGTTGCGGGCCAATGTGGGCGTTGGTGAAGCGGTTGTTGAAATCCTTTGCAATTCGTCCGTAGATCTCGGTCTTTGGTGTCTGCCGAAGTGTGTTATTCCTTTTGCCTTGGAGTCCGAGGTAGACATCAGGATCCTGGAGCTGGGTCACCAGCCATGCCATTTCTTTGACAGAAAATGTATGCCTAACTTCTGGGGGGTCCAAAGACGCACTCGATATCTTTTTGTGCTTACCGCTCGCACTGCCCAGCTGGGACTCTGGAGGTTTCTGTCGGGTTTCTTCAGTGGGCATGGGTGCGGTAGAGGGTGGGATGACAGGTGTATTCGCGGGCGAAATATAAAAACTATGGGTCAGGGGTGATGACTCTAGTTTAGATGGTGTCGGTTGTGTGGATGTCTGGTGCTGTGGCTGGTGCTGTTGACGTTGGTGTTGGTGCTCTCGTTGTTGCCTTTGTATAAAAGGCTTCTGCCCAAGGGAATTGGGGCCTTGTCGAATAGGGTCGGCAAATATTTTAGGCGCCCCGCTCGATATCGGATGTCCTGCACGTACTTGTGTAACACCCTCTGTATGCGAATCAGAATCAGGAAGTTCTTCAATCACCATTATGCTGAGCCAAGAAAGAGGTTCCGTCTGCGAAAGGATTCATTGATGGTAAAATGAGATGAATAAAGAACAAATGAGGGGCATGCAAGGAATCCATGCAAGTGTGTGACGCCAAGGATACGATTGCCATGCGTGCACTGTGCAGACGACTCGCTTGCGCTAGGAGATTGATGGGTAACACACGAAAATACGCGTAGAGTCCACGGTGTGAGATCCCAAGAGATTTGCTCACTCACCCGCCATGTAGAACGAGCAATTGAACAAAGAGCATATCCATCACATCCATGCACTCGTTCGTTCATTCATTCATTCATTTGGTGTTATGTTGAATTTGGTTTTTTAATGTTAACTAAGAAAAAAAAGCAAATCAGAAATACAGTTTTGTTACAAGAGAATGGACCCGATTAAAGTGAGAGCAAAATGGGAGACCGAGGCGGCACTACAGGCGGATGTGATAGAGGTAAGAAGGACTGGACGGAAGGAGAGGATATAAGGAAAGGCGTCAAGAACCCGGTTTGCCCAGCAAACGACAACTGAACGAGGAAGCAAAAAAAAGGTGTGAAGAATATTACAAAACAAAACGCAAAGAAAAAAATCATGAACGTCCGGTGGGATTTCGGGGCTCCGATCCTTTTCAGGTTTTCCTCCTGTCAGCTTTCTCTTCTTTCCTCCATTTTCTTTCCAAGAATGACCTCGACACACTTTAGGCCTTGACAGCCTTGGCCTTCTTCTCCTTAGGGGCAGCAGCCTTCTTCTCCTTGGGTGCAGCAGCCTTCTTGGTCACTGCCTTCTTGACCGCTGCCTTCTTGGCAGCAGGCTTCTTGGACTCGGCCTTCTTAACAGCCTTCTTGACAGCGGTAGCCTTCTTTGGTGCAGCCTGTAAAATGTGAAATGATAACAAAGTCAACACATGAACGATTCAATCATATATTTTTATCGCATGAGGCAGATCATACCTTGGTGTCCTTCTTGGCAACGACCTTCTTAGGGGCGGCCTTCTTGGCAGCGGGCTTAGCGGCCTTCTTGGCAGCAGGCTCCTTCTTCTCCTTGATCTCCTTCTTCTTGGGCTCCTTCTTGGCGAGCTTGACGGGGCCAGACTTGCCCTTGGGCTGAGTGAAGTCACCAGACTCGACACCACGCTTGATAGCAGCGTTCAAGTGGACATCGGAGCTGTCGCCGACCTTGTAGTTTCCGCTAATGTACTTCTTCAAGGCCTGGCGGGAGGAGCCGTTGCGCTCCTTGAGGTGGAGGAGAGCAGCAATGATCATCTCCTATTAAACGAGAATTGTAATGCCAATCAATAAACCATCAGGGTATTACAATAACTTTTCCCCTTTGCTTTATGCAAATATCGCACTATCCCCGAGTCAGCTAAATTGCAGCAACCATGACGACATGGTTGTGTATATAGTTCCCTGAAGATGTGAAGAACATGTATATTATCCTTCTATGTATACTCCTGCATGCTCACCTTGTAGGGAGGGTGCTCGGACTCCTTCTTGGGGGCAGCAACCTTAGCCTTCTTGGTGGCAGCAGCCTTGACAGGGGCAGCAGTGACGGGGGCAGCAGCGGCGGCGGCGGTGGTGTCGTCCTTCTTAGTGCGAGCGGTGGCCATTTTAGAAATGTGTATGTGTTGTGAATGGGTTGTCCGATGAAGACTTTGAGGCGGATGAGCGATGAGGGTTGGGGGATGGAGAGCGAATGAGCAAAAGTGAGAAGGAGAGAAAAGAGAGAAAAGAGAGAAAGGAGAAAAGGGAAAAAGAGGAGAGAAGGGGGGAAAGAGATGTTTGGTTATTCAGAGTTGAGGTTC
>MU616611.1:22881-82386 GCA_025201705.1 Dissophora ornata
AAAAAAAAAAAAAAATAAGAAAAAAAATAAGAAAGACGCGTCTGACAGCCAATTTGTGCGCTGAAATTATTTTTAAAACTCCAATTTCGATGAATTTTTTTTGGATTTCGATGAATTTTTGAAATTCAAAAATAAAATTGAATTGCGCGAGCGACGCGTCGCACGAGAGAGGAGAGACGAGAGCAGAGAGAGAAGAGAGCGCGCATCCCATTTCTCGCTCGCGGGAAAACCATCGGATCACGTGCATCAACACAGCTCTCCTCGATCTTCCAACAAACGACATGCACGCCGACCTACAGACGCGTGGTCTAGCGCTACCACCGCTGCTCTTGCTCTGTCCCATGTGTATCCTCAGACAACACAAATATAGGCCATGCACGCAACGACTGCAATGTGCGACCAGGGAGATAGCCAGATTATTTCATACGCTACACTTCGTCATCACCAACTACACCTTGTAGAACTATGTCCACACTTTTGCTGTCAGTGTTGGAGTGCTCTTGGCGTACAACCGTTAGTGCGTCCTTGCTACTGCATGGGATCAAGTGTCGGGCAGATGGTTGCGCTGTTTCTCTATTTGGCATCCAGTCTGGAGTTTCGTCATGTTAATGATGATGGTGGTGGTGCTGGGCAAGTATAAGGGAGAGATAGACAGTAAGGCTTGTGTGACTCCAAACGGAAACGCAATTGCTCGTCGACACAAGACGGGACGGATCGATACTGGACTACATCTCAGGGACAAAGATAGCAAAAAAAAATGGGGGGACGATATCGTATCAGATGATCTGTGCCTTGGTCTTGGCTAGTCGATTGTGGATATGAAATAGTTACCCTGCAGACTAGCAGATTAGCAGACTATACTCTACAGACTAGCAGACACAGACAGACTAGCAGACTATACAGACTGGCAGCCTTGCAGACACGGAGAGAGAGGCGGATAAATACGGCAGACAGGCAGTGCGTATGGGACGTGATCATGCACAGGGAAAGCCGAGGGAAAGCAGAGGAGGGAAAGACGGGGACCTGCGATGAGGTCAGACGTGTCCCCGCAGTGCCCCTGGAGAGCTGCAAGAAGCATGCCCAGTCTACACAGACAAGCAATGAAGTCATTCATTCCTAGTCCAAACCTTAATTCTGGCGCTTATCTCTTCCTATACCGTATACCGTGCACGACTGAATAAAGAACTCTCACACATTCACACTGACCAGACCATTGACATCTACAGCTCTCTGCGATAGCGAATGGTAGACAACGACCCATTTTTCTAGCGTACGCCCATACCCTCACTTGCCGCTCTCCCTCTCTGCATTCCTCTCCTCATTCGCATTCCTCATTCCTGTTTTTTATTTCCTGGATTCCTTATTACTTTCGTCCTCACTCTCCCCTTTCATACATTCCACTCTCACTACACTTTCTTCAAAAGTCAACAATGTCCTCGTTCCACGATACTTCCTCAACATCCTCGCTGAATGCACCGACACTAGTGCCCCTTTCTCAGCTGCCCGAGACCGCACAGATTATCCTCAGCGAGAAGCCAAGGCTCATCAATGTCACGCACCAGATCCCTTACGCCTGCACCATTATCGATCGCTCGAGTTCTTCCCCTCAAGCGAATGGCGCATCTACGCTGGGCAACGGCATTGGCTCTCCAACAAACAGGCGTCCCTCCTTGGCCGTGCCTCGTCATCCTGCAGCATCTTCCCCTCCAATCGAAAATGATGATCCCAACAATGATTGCAACACAGCAGCCAGCACCAATCCCTCCGAGAATGGAGGTTGCCTTCTCGAGCAGAGGCGGGGCCACTCGGCCATGTACTCTGGCATTAAATCGTTGGAAAAGGATCTAGAGACGATCCAGATTGGATGGGTGGGCGAGCTAGCAGATCAAGATGGCTTCCTGGTCCCATCCAAGAACCTCAGCGAAACGCACAAGCAGAACGTTAGGGAAAAGCTCTGGGCAAAAGAGAAGGTTGTCCCCATCTTTCTCGACGATAATCGGGCAGCTGGCCATTACGAGGGATATTGCAAGACTGGTAATGCCCAGAGGGGTGCAGTGGAGCACAAAATCGCAATAAGAATTCAATTGATTGTGACATAAACGATGTCATTTTACGCTAATAATCTTAATGTGTGTGTCGTTTAGTTCTGTGGCCATTATTCCATTACATTCTCTGGGACGAGGCCACTGATGGCCGCATCGAGAGTCAGAACTGGGACGACTACCTCTTTGTCAACCAGCAGTTCGCAAATGCCATCGTGGAGCAGTACCGGCCCGGCGACATTGGTAAGTCACCGCAGATCGACTTTCATCGCCCTGTTCAATTTTGTGGCTCTGTCGACACATTGCCCCATTCTCTCTGTCTAACTCCTATTGTCTCTGTTCTGTTTCTCACGGACATCAACAGTGTGGATTCATGACTACCACCTGCTACTAGTTCCTCACATGGTTCGTCAAAAGCTGCCCGGTGCTGCCATCGGCGTCTTCATTCATGCGCCCTTCCCCTCGTCCGAGATCTTCAGGTGCCTCCCTAGTAAGTGCTCATGTCTGATGCGGCGATCGAATGATACACCCGAGGAGATGACCATCGTGTTCACACCGTGCTTAATTTTCATTTTCTATGACTAGAGCGTGTTGAGGTCTTGAACGGTCTTCTTGGCGCAAACCAGATCGGATTCCAGACCTTCTCATACTCTCGTCATTTCATTAGCTGTTGCACACGAGTCAATGGCTACGAATCCACTCCCCACGGCGTTGATGCAATGGGATCCACAGTCTGGGTCGGAACATTCCCAATCGGAATTGATGCTGAACGGGTTGAATGCAAGCGCAAAGCTCCTGGGGTATTGCCAAAGATGGATGCGATCCGCAAGACTTACAAGGGCAAGCACATTATTGTCGGCCGCGACAAGCTGGATCTGGTCAAGGGCGTTCAACAAAAACTCCAGGCGTTCGAAAAGTTCCTTCAAGACTATCCTGAAATGCAGGGCAAAGTCGTTCTAATTCAAGTCACCTCTCCTTCTTTGGTCGAAAACTCAAAGCTGGAAGCCAAGATCGCAGAGCTGGTCGCGCACATCAACGGCACCTATGGCTCCCTCAACTTTACACCTGTTCATCATTACCATCAGCACATTGACCGTGACGAATACTATGCTTTGCTCTCTGCCGCTGATATTGGTCTGATCACTTCCGTGAGAGATGGAATGAACACAACGTCGCTCGAGTTCATCATGTGCCAGTCCGAGAACCATGGCCCTCTTATCCTCAGTGAGTTCACTGGAACTGCCGGAAGCTTGGGTGGTGCATTGATGGTCAATCCCTGGGACTACCAGGGCGTTGCTCGAGTGATTTACGATGCCTTGCACCTCAGCGAGGAGGATAAACGTACCCGACACAAAGTATGTGAGCGATTTATACGTCATGCAACCGAAAACCCGAGGTTTCAAAACAAAAAAAGCGATCCTAAACACCTGCATCCTCAATTACCACCATTAGCAACTCCACGACCATGTATTGTCCCACACTGCTCAGTATTGGGCGAAGAGCTTCATTCACGAACTCGTCCTGAATGTCGGCACTTGGGACCAATCGACCCCTACCCCTTATCTTGACCTGGCCGTGATTGTCGACAAGTACCGCGGCGCAAAGAAGCGTCTGCTAATGTTCGACTACGACGTAAGAGCATTTGGTAGCTCCTGATTTGACACTGGTTCCTTTGAGACACTTCTCGCCCTCTAATGTTTGTACTTTATAATGCATATAATAGGGAACACTCACTCCTATCCGGAAAACGCCGGGCGCAGCTGTCCCACAGGAACACATGCTAAAGGCATTGAGGGCTCTTGCCAACGACCCCAATAACATTGTCTGGGTTATTTCTGGTAGAGATCAAAAGGCCTTGGAGGAATGGCTGGGCGAGGTGGAGAACTTGGGCTTTAGCGCTGAACATGGCTCTTTCATGAGACAGCCCGGTAGCAAGAAGTGGGTTAATTTGACAGAGTCGCTCGATATGAGCTGGAAGAACGATGTCATCGAGATCTTTACATACTACACCGAGCGCACGCAAGGTATTGACGAATATTCACATGTGGGCTTGTTTACTCCATCCCATCATGCAGCTTGATCTTAACCCCCAAACATCCCTTATTCTATTTTAATAGGATCTTTCATCGAACACAAGAGGTCATCACTCACATGGCACTACCGTATGGCCGACCCCGAGTTTGGGGCCTTCCAGTCCAAGGAGTGTCAGAATCATCTTGAGGACGCAGTTCTCTCCAAGCTGCCTGTCGAGATTCTTGTTGGCAAGAAAAATCTGGAGGTTCGCCCCACGATTGTCAACAAGGGTGAGATTGTCAAAAAGCTACTGAGCCAGCATCCCGAGGTCGAGTTTGTTATCTGTGCTGGAGATGACAAGACAGACGAGGACATGTTCAGGACACTGGCGGGTGCCAATAAGGAAGGCAACAACAACCGTCGCGACTCTCAGAACAGCAGGGCAATCACTGATCCCTACAGTAATGAACCTGTGTCTGAGACTTCCGCCAAGATCGCAGCGGCCACGCGACAGCACGTTCGTGAGCAAAAGACCCCAAAACATCAGGATAATATCAGTCTCAATGATGCTACCGCGACCCAAAACGGAGCAAACCTGAAGCCGCCAGCACCCTTCAGCATTGCAATGCCACAGGGTCTTTCGCCAGGCTCCATCGCCAGTCTAAAGTCTTTGAACGGATCAAGCTGCAGTCTAGCTGACGAGCACTTTTCGATCACTATCGGACATGCTCTCAAGAAGACCCTTGCAAACTGGCACGTCACTAGTCCCGAGGAACTGATCCGCGTCCTGGGTATTCTTTCTGGCACCGTTGAAGCATAGATAGAGCGGGTGTGTAGAGCCAATCGATTTGTAATGATCATCCTCCTGTCACTCGTAAGTTCATTTATTAATAAATGTAGCCATAGAACAAATATCGGGTTCAATGGCCCTGTCTAGACCAGAGTGTTCGTTGTAGAGATGCCCCATGCGTTTGAGGACAGGTTCCACGATAGCCATCTTAACCAACGCCAGGACTCCGTCGAGGACCAGGAACATCTCGCCCAGCAGAACGTCTGTCTCTTGAGCAATGATCAACGAACCGCTTTCGACAGGATAACCTATGCCTTGGAGGATCAACACTCCCAGCAGAGGCTGTTCTTCATCGATGGGCCAGGCGGTAAAGGCAAACAAGCAAACAATTTCTCTACAATGTCTTGATCACCTACACCCGCGGGTCCCTTAGGAAGGATGTTATCGCCGTCGCTTCCTCTGGCCTTGCCGCCCTGATCTTGAAAGGAGTCCGCACTGCTCACTCTACCTTCAAAATCTCCATTCCTGTCTTTGATGATTCGGCTTGCAATGTCCCTCGCACGTCAGGACCCGCCACCAACATTCGCAACCACAGTGCCATCTTTTGGGATGAAACTCCTATGCAACATCGCCATGCGATTGAGGCTGTCGATAGGGCCATCCGCGGTATCACGGACGATCCCGACCTTCTCTTTGGTGGTAAAATCGTCGTCTTTGGAGGAGACTTTCGTCAAATTCTTCCTGTCGTTGTTCGAGGCACACCTGCCCAGATCGAAAATGCCTGCCTTAAGAATTCTGAAACGATCTGGCCCTCAGTCCAAACGCTAATGCTGATCGAAAACATGAGGGACGCCCAGAGCCCTGCCAACAGGCCCTTTGTCGAATGGCTGCTGTGCATTGGAGAAGGCACCGAGCCAACAGTCTCCTCCGGTGCAGTTACCGACTATGTCAAGATCCCTGACGAGTACCTCTCTCAGCCACCGGATCCTATCAGGGCTAACAACTCTCCCACCAGGCAGCTAATCAGGGGGATATATCCCAACATTGAGACTACTGGAATCCAGGCAAATCTCTTTGTTGGACGCGCGCTATTCTTTCAAGATGTTGACGCCCTCAATGACCAGGCCACAAAGATGCTCCACTGCGGGGGGTAAAAATTTATTTCGCCCAAGACTCCATTCCTGATCCCGAGGACGCAGTCAGATACAGCGCCGAGTATCTAAACACCCTCACTCCAGGCGGACTGCCGCCAGCAAAGCCGCAGCTCAAAGTTGGCCATCCAGTCATGCTTTCGCGTAACATGGACGCTCTTCAGGGAATGTGAAACGGCACACGCCTTATCGCTCTCACACTGGGTTTATTCAAGCTGAAATTTTGGTTGGCAACTTTAGGTCTTTCTTCCATGCACCCTTCTCAACACCATTGACGATGGTACTTCTCCAATCAAGTTTTGCAGGCGCCAGTTTCCGGTCAAGCCTGCTTTCGCAATGACCATCAACAAGTCACAGGGCCAGACACTCGATACTGTGGGCCTCTACCTCCCCAAGCCTGTCTTTGGTCACGGCCATCTCGAGTAGGCTCAAGATTCTCATCATAGACAGTACCCTTCAGCACCATGAGGGCCCATACACCCGTAATATAGTATACAAAAACGTGTTGACGTAGATGCAGTAGCCTCCTTTTATTTTTTGAGAGATAAACACCACCCCCCACCCGCAACCCGGGGCGTGTCGCCACGGGCAATCTCTCGCTATCGTATTAAAGAAATAAAAAGCATCGCTTCACATCGTCCAGCACTCCTTGCACAAGTGTCTATGGTTAAATCCGCCGTCTGTCCTGCATATATAAAACAAAAAGTTGATGCTGCAGAAAATGTAACCAACATGGAATACGATATATTTATTGTTGGATGTTCGAGAAGCATCGTTCATACAGGAATCGCAAAGGCAATTTAGTGGGCGCGACGGGACTCGGCGATGACGTTGGTCATCTCCTCGACCTTCTTCTTGGCACGGAGGAAGGTTCCGAGCTACATTTTTTGGAAAACACGAATAGTGTATACAAGTTAGGATCTGGTTGTCATATGTACGATGAATCGAATGATGAATGTGATGCGTCAAAGGCATTTGTTGGGATAGCGGCGCTGTCGTCTGCGTCTACAAGATGACTTGCATCATTGCTGTAGTTCTGTGGCCCCCACACATAGTCCAATTAGACGGCTCCCTACTCCGTGACACATCTGTCGCTGTTTGACTTCATCGAGTAGTCGTGTTCTTTCCTGAGAAGATACATCACGCTTCGTAGGTTGTTCAAGATACTGCTCCTGCTGCTCCTTGTCCATAAAACCAAATCTCCTGAATACTTTGTGTGATCTCTATCGTAAATACGTACTCTCTTCTTGGCGAGCTTACGGGCACGCTTATCCTTGGAGTTCTTGATCAACTCCATGATGCGGCGCTCGTAGGGAGCAAAGCCAGCAACCTCACGGATGATGGAGCGAACGAAAATGACGCGCTTGCCAGCCTATCGAGGAGGATGGCCAAAAATAGAAAAATGGAGAATGGGTGTTGTTCAGTCATAGTGTCAACCTGCTGCCTTGTTGCGCACTGAGGTTCAGTCATATCCCTTCTACGAAAGCTGCACTTGGGTGGCGACCTCCAGACTTTCCAAGCGACTAGGTGGTGGTTTCTGTTTGTCGGGTTTGCAGCGATGGCGAGCGCTTGTGCTTGTGAGAAAACAAATCCTGGTTGAAGTTGTCCGTTCTCATCGCTGCTCAATCGAAATTGCTGTTGATGCCACAACAAATGAGTAAAGCCTGCAATCAAAGGCTACTGAATCATAAATTCCCCATGGATCTTGTGATTTTGACGATGCTGGTCTCGAAGATCGTATTCCATGATTGTGAAAGATGTTTACTGGCGGTGGTTCCGTATGATTCATCAGATTTTTCGAATTCGGTTCTCGATGCTGCTCAAGCCTCTCTCGGGCATAGATAATAATCCGTCGAGAGTATCCTGTCCAATAACCATCCATCGATTGCTGCATCGATGCTCACTTACAACGCCCTTCTTGTAGGACATGGGAGTCTTCAACTCACGGGCGGTGGAGACGTGTCCATGGTTCTGTCCAGATCGGATTCCGGTTCTCTGAGTAACGGCCATTGTAATTGATAGCTGCTTCAAGTGCAATGGTTTTGAAAGGAGGATCCAACAAAAGGGCGGCGAATCCATCCCTCAAAAAGAAAATTTGCCATTACCCTTAATTTATGAAAGCCCAACACTGCGGACCCACTCGTCGAGTCGACCGGTATAAAATTTTTTGCAGCGCGAGTTTGTTTTTGTTCCTTCTCTGCGTTGCTTCCTTAGATCTCTCTTCCGGAAATGTCTTCATCCCCTTGTCCGTAGTTGACCCCCGGTCAGCGATGGCAAAGGGAAA
Source organism: Dissophora ornata (assembly GCA_025201705.1). NCBI lineage: Eukaryota > Fungi > Mortierellomycota > Mortierellomycetes > Mortierellales > Mortierellaceae > Dissophora > Dissophora ornata. Next base: position 31,162 of record MU616611.1, read on the forward strand.
CAGCTTTCCCTCGACAATTACGCCGAGTTTAATGGTTGAGGCATGAGTCATTGGCACGCTATAGTAATCTCCCTTCATTCCTTGCCTTCCCATCTTCAAAACTTGTTTTTGATGGATGGATCCCTCTTCGATCCCAATTTTACTACACCACCTGTCCAGTCGTTCTTGCGGCCACCACTCTCTCCTCTCCTTTCGACTCTTGTTTCTGCTCCGTTTTTATTGGCCTCTTTACCCATCCCAAAGTGGTGATCAGACGATGAATCTCATAGTTCTGAAGTTTTTTCAGAACGCCGAGAGTCAGAGTCAGATCATTGCGGGTAAAGCTATGGGGTCATAAGATCGTGGGTGGGAATGGGGCTGAGCTGAGTGCGAGGTTTGGATGTGCTGTGTTCGGTGAGGACGATGGGTGGAGTAGGAGTGGATCTGGAATTCCTAAAAGGAGGGATGCGGCCAAAGATGAGGACAACCCCAATACTTTTCTTGAACAAAAAAAAAAACATGCTACTCTAGTTACATGAGATATTGTTATGAGCGTGCGAATCATGTGTAAAAATAAATTCGTCAAAGACACTGCAGTGATCGTCAAGAGCGAGCTTTTATTATGGACACAAAGAATGTATGTACAAAGCAGACAACAACTGCTGTTGCTGCTGGAGTGATCCTGTACTTATTGGCATCGCTGCTTTTGAAAACAAGCAAGATGTTCGCTTGGTGAAAATCCTGCACGGTCTCTCTGTAGGCGGAGGTCGACGGGATCAAGGACGCGAGTCGTCCTTGTGAGAAGTATCGATCTTTGTTGAGTGGCCACTGACAAACTCGCCTATCTTCCTGGTCACCTCTGTGAATGCACCCCCCACAGCGGCCAAGGGAAGCGCTGCAGCTTTGGCGGCTGTTTGTCTGGCGCCGTCCTTGTGTGGGTTTGGATCAGTGAAGGGATCTGCGGTAGGGTGGTCTGAGGACGGGCGAGGGGATGATTGATCTGCCATGTCGGTGTGTAAAGGTTTGTGGGCTGGGTTGAGGACGAAGGTGTAAGCGTGTGGAAAGAGAAAAAGGCGGGTTATTGGTATCGCCTCGGTTGTCTGCGATGCTGAGACGATCCAGTTTCAGGCGACCTCGAAGTGACGGCATTGTCTATATTCACCGGGATGGGGAACTGTCCGTGCTGCGTGCAAGGCTCAGATCGAGCACTGATAGGACTTGACGAACAGGCCAATTGGTTGTAGAGCGGATGTCCAAATGCAGCGAGACGGCTGGAACAGGTTGTCGGTGGTTGTATCGTCCAGGGCCATCGGGGCCCATACACCGTACAAACAAGTACAGGGCACAGGGGCAGATTCAGATTCATTGTGCTGTCCATTAACCCGCTGACAATGACAATGATGATGATGATGATCTGATCTGATCTATGTGATCAGCTGCAGGAACTAGAACTAGACCGACATTGGGAGGGCAATTTTTTCTTTCCTTCGACACAGGGCAACCAAAACACACACACACACGCTCCCGTGCGATTGGCCAGGAAATACGGCACAACAAATAATCATAAGAAAAATCCATTTAGTTTTTGCGTGATAAGCCGCCCTGCAACCGGGTGGACCATCCCGAGATATTTATTTGGTTCCGGCTTCTCTTCTCCCCCTCTCTTTTCTCTTCACTCCACTCTCCACTCTCGATCTAATTCACAATGTCCACCCTCCAACAGCAGGCCACCCTCGCCCCCACCGGCGCTTCCCTCTACGCTCGCTTCGCCTTGGCTGGTGCCATCTGCTGCGGTGTCACCCACGGTGCCCTCACCCCCGTCGGTAAGAGATCCATCTATTCACCAGATCTGATCTGTCCATCCCCTGACTTTGTCTGACCTTGATGAGTAAAACGCTTTGACCCTGACCTTCTGTCTTGTTCTTGCTGCTCTATCCAGATGTCGTCAAGACCCGTATCCAGCTCGAGCCCACTGTCTACAACAAGGTACAGCCATAGCTTCCTACTCCCGACCAACTATCTCTCGTTCCCGGTGTTTCCGTTCCTGAGTTCCTGAATTCAGAGCCAAAATGACCTCACCACCCCTTTGCCAACGGGATCAGCGGAACAAAGAAAAAAAGGAAAAAGCAATATGGAAACCGTCTCCTATCTGCTGTTGTGCTATCGTGCGCCCTTCCTTTTCCCTCTCTCGACAGATTCCGTCCGCCCTTGCTTCTATCCGACCAGGCAATTCTTCCAAATCTTCCCAAAGATCAAAAAAGACTCAACTTTTTATGTTTGCATGAATTCTGTTACCGATGGCTGGAATCAATAGGGTATGGCTGCCTCTTTCCGTCAGGTCGTCAAGGCTGAGGGTGCTGGCGTCCTCATGACCGGATTCGGCCCCACCTTTGCCGGTTACTTCTTGCAGGGTGCCTTCAAGTTCGGAGGTTACGAGTTCTGGAGAAAGGCCATCGTTGATGCCGTTGGTCAGGAGAACGCTGTCAACAACCGCACTGCCATCTACTTGGTTTCTGCCGGTATCGCCGAGTTCTTCGCCGATGTTGCTCTCTGCCCCCTCGAGGCCACCCGTATTCGTCTCGTCTCCCAGCCCTCCTTCGCCACCGGTCTCGTCTCTGGTTTCTCCCGTATCATGAAGGAGGATGGTCTCATCCGCGGTTTCTACTCCGGATTCGGCCCTATCTTGCTCAAGCAGATCCCCTACACCATGGCCAAGTTCGTCGTCTACGAGCGTGCCTCCGAGGCTATCCTCGCCGCTGCCGGCCCCAAGGAGTCGCTCTCCAGCTCCACCTTGACCAGCATCAACTTGGGCTCTGGTCTCATTGCCGGTATGGCCGCCGCCGTCATCTCCCAGCCTGCTGATACCCTTCTCTCCAAGATTAACAAGGCTTCCGGAACTGGATCCATCACTTCCCGCCTCGTCGGCTTGGCTGGTGAGCTCGGTGTCCGTGGTCTCTTCTTGGGCTTGGGTCCCCGTATTGTCATGGTCGGTACCCTCACTGCCTTCCAGTTCGCCATCTACAACGACATCAAGAAGGCTCTTGGTGCCACTGGCGGTGTTGAGATTCGCAAGGCTTAAATTGCTTTCTCAGCTCCACCTCTCGACTTTTACACTTCCATCCTCCCCTCATTCATCATTATTGTCCTTACAAACGCACTCTATTATAAACAATAAAAACGAAATGCATAGAGATAACAGATCATTTTACCTCGCTCCACCTTCTGCACATTAATACTGGTATAATTTCTTTTCTGTTCCTGAAAAAACGGGCAATGACATTTGGTTATGAAGAGCTGGTGCGTGGAACAATTAAGGGTAAATGAACACTGCGAATCGTAGTCACGTCTCTCGCTGTCAAAAGCGATGCAGATTGCTACAATGGAATGGGGCATCAATACCACCGGGAAGAGTGAAGCCCATGTCTAATAGTCAGCCAACACCCTTCTCCGCCCAGGTGCTTGATAACCTTGAGCTCCATCATAGCAATGTAAGACTGTCTGGTACTACTCACTTTATCACGACACGAGAAAACGCCCTCGCCTCGTATATAACGTCGCGTGCTGATCAAATGTATAATATCTCTGCTTCACGTTGACATACAGGGAGAGAAATCAACGGAAAGCATTCTTGATAAAGCAGCAACCCCCGGCAACCCACCTTCGTTCGACAGCTTTCCTGATTTATCTACTGCTGCTCCGGCTGCTGCGCCGCCAACATGGAATGTCCCGTCCTTCACGTCCTTTCCGAGCGATAGCCTATCCTCGCGCCAAGATTCACAGTCTGCCAGCATAGTGAGCACACCAAGGGAGAAAGACACTCAAAAATCGAGTCAATTGAAACTCAAAGACAAGAAGAATGCAAAGAAGGAGGATCAGACACGGGATCGACATCGGGATGATAAGGAGCAGACTAGACACAAGACGCAACCTAGTAATGACCGACGTGACAATGATCGGGACAGGCGGAAAGAAAGGAAGCGCAGCAGGAGTCAGAGCAAAGATAGGTCAACTCGGAGTTACCGAGACGAGAGGGATGATCGAGGACGGGATCGGTCCGAGAACAAGGACCGATATAGGAATAACAACAATGGAAATAGCAGTAGGAGAGACAGCTCAAGGGACAGACATTCAGATCGGCGCCACCAGGACCGACCAGAGCGTCGTCGCGGCGACCGTGATTCTAGTCGGGATCGCCACCGTGGGAGCGTCCGTTCCAGCAGGCATGGATCAGGCCGCTCAAGAGGTGACAGCAGGAGTCCTGATCCCAAAAGGACTCGAAAGGATGAAATCAAGGATAATGAGAGCTGGTCTACTCGCAGGAAGCGAGACCTTGAGCAAGAGGCAAACGAGAAGCATGTTCGAGGAAAGTCGTCACATTGGACTAGCAAGGCGGATGAAAAGAACAAGCCTGGAACATGGGTCATCGACGTTATAGGAGATCGGGATTTTCTGCGGTATGGTGGGCTGGACCTATCTACCGTACCAAAGTATCACCGTGCTGGAGGTAAGGAGGTGTTTGCAGGGACATTTATATTAAGCAATTCCAAGGGGTATTGTTCATGGTAAAGTGCTGAGACCTAATAAAATACTCTCATCTATTAGATGGTCGAGTATTGGGATTGCCGGGACATATGCGGATCGACTTTGCAAAGACAAGGGCACTAGGCAACAGAGCGATTGTTATGAGGACCCCCGGCCAAGGTCCCAAGCCTGTTCGGTATATCGATCCTAATGCGACCTGGCGGGACCAGAGCCACGAATACAAAAGGATTTCGCGGGCAAAAGCGGAAGAATTGGCGAAATCTATAGATACCACTCGTCAGGACCCATCCTTTATATCTCTGGATATCCGTTTGGGAACTAAACAGGAGCAGTCAGATGACAGCGAAGATGACGAGGACAGCGATAGCGATGGTTCATACAACAGGGCGAAGAAAACCGACTACCAAGATATCCACGGCAAATCTGTGTACAAGGAGGAGGACGAGGATTTACTGCAGACGACAAACGATCAAAAAGAAGAAGGCGCCGAGAGCGCTTTGGATGTGTTGAGGAGACGCAGGATGATGCTCGATGGCGAATTACGAAAGGTAAGAGAATATAGAAATGTCCAAAACAGCAGTGATGTACAGATAAGTAGATGTTCACCGGACTAATACCTAGCACTATCACAGAACCCTAGGCAACCTGAGACATGGCTGGAATTCATTGCAGTGGAGGACGAGATTGATCTGGTATCGAGCAGACGATCTGCGTCCGCTTCCACTGCTCACTCAGCAGGTCATTCCGAGATCAAATTAAGCATCTTTGAGCGAGCGCTTCAGTCAAACCCAACAAACGAACATCTCCTGCTCGAGTACATGAACACCTGCCGGCACTGTTGGGAGCCAGCCAAGGTTCTCTCAAAGTGGGACGAACTCTTGCAGTCTGTCAAAATTCAGACAGCTTGGCCAGGTCTTTGGATCGAATACCTAGATTTCCGACAGAGACACTTTCTGAGCTTCTCTGTCAAGAGCTTTGTTCGTGTCTTGGAGGATGCATTAGATCGGTTGGGTCAGTTAGCAAGATCAACGTGGTTAGCTCGGCAGAGGAACATGGACAATGCAGATCTGCATGCGCAGCTCATCAAGATAGAGTCGGTCATGGTTCATGTTATCGCCCGAGCATGGACATTTCTGAAACAAGCAGGTGAGTTTTATCGTTTCGCAACACTCCCACAAAGCTCCTCGCAGCAGATGAGATGTTTACAGGTCTTTTCTTTTTTTTGTCGATATTCAGGATACATTGAGCGCGCTCAAGGAATCATACAGGGTCAAATCGAATTTCTTTTCAATATGCCTCCAAGTCTAACAACAGAGCACTGGGAGATCCAAATTGGAAGTCTAGAAGAGTACTGGGACTCAGAGCTGCCTCGTTTTGGCGAAAAAGGTGCTAAAGGATGGACCCACTATGTGACTGAGGAAGACGAAGTCGCCATGGAAAATCAGCTGGATCAGACAAAGCTCCCGCAGTCAGATGTAGCGGATATTGAGCTGCTCAAGGCATTTGCAGATGACAACGTTGAGCGGTACCAGTACACTCGGTGGGCGATACTCGAGAAGGAGTTGAACACGCTCTGCTGGTTCCCAATTCGAACTACAGGCAAGTTCAAACTGTAGACTGCACTCACAAGAAAGCTACAGTGAAAACTATTTTCAAGGAACAACAGCTTAAAAAATGTTCTCATTTCCCAATATAGAGGATTTGCCGGACGAGCTTGGAGATGACCCGTACGGGATCATCATCTTTGAGGATATTCGTCCATTCATTGTCTCACTCTACACGTCAGACGCTCGACTGCAGTTTATTGATTGCATGTTCAATTTCCTGGGGTTGCCTCTCAATTCACTTGTCGGATCAAATGGACCACATTTATCCACTTCCTCATCTGACTCAAAGCCCGCGAGAGGTATATATTCATACAATCCGTACTTCCACGACAGTCTCCTGTTGAACATGAGCATGGATATTCGATCAACGCAAGATGCCAACGTCGGCATGAAGCGATTCTTCCCAGAGTTTGAGAATAAGGAGAAACTGATCGAACGTGTCAGGAAGGAGATCGAGTCGGAGCATGAACTTCGCGAGCCCGAGGAGCGCGATTGGAGTTGTGTTTGGAATATTCCGCTCAACCTGTTTCCTCAGGGTATGGATACGATCTTTGGGAAAGTGACTCATGGCTCAAATGCTGAGCAAGGAACAAAATACCCATGGGCAACTGTCAGCAGCCCCGAGGAGGTGCAGGTTTCGAACAAACTGTTTATTCGGTATGTGATATTTTTTCATTTTCATTTGACTCTGTAACTGCTCGAATGGCCGCAGCTCAGCATTTAACGACACCTCACTTCACGTTACGACTAAAAAAGAAATTCGCTCCAGCAACTGATGGAAGTTGTTCCGCTGCCTAAAATCTATCGACGGGGTCTTTCGCTGCACCACTTGATGTACGAGGGATTGGACACTCTATCGGCATCGAAATGTCAGAAATTGGCAAAGAAATATCTTAAGAGCGACAGGATGGATCTCGAACTATGGAACGGATATGCGCAAGCAGAAAAGGCTCTTGGTCGCATCTCTGAGGTATGCCGTTTTATCTATTTGTATCTCAGCTATCGTCCAGCGAGTTACCGTGTTTGTACATCAAATCGCCTGCTAAGAATTTGGTGATGTTTCCTGTGTCGCCCTCGCTTCTGTAGGCGCGAAAGGTCTATTCAACGGCCTTGTCGATGTACCAAAGTTTTCCTGCTGAGAATCAGCTTAGAGCACCACTGATCTATCGCGACTTTGCACAGTTGGAATGGGAGGAAGGTCGCCCAGGAGCTGCATTGGCAATTCTTATAGCGCTGACAGAAGGAACTGCAGGTATGTGGAGGGTTGTACTGCTTCCCCTTTTTGTTTGTTCTATTTCTTTCATTGAAGAAGTAGATTCTAATAGGTCTGCATATTTGAATGATAGTCAATATTCCTGAGGACGACAAGAAAGACGCACCGACGCCTTCTCCGACAAGGCTAATCAAGTCACGTCAGTTTTATGCTCAAAAAGTAGCCCAGCTTAGTCTTGTTCGACCTCTGGGACTCACGCCTGCAACGGAATCGGATATGATTGGTGGCAAATGGTTCGAGAATGCGTTAGACTTGATTGTCTGCTTTGCCTGGTTCGAATATCTATCCTCGTCCTCAGGATCAGGTCTAGACGCTGGGATCAAGGTCCTTGAGGATGCGATCCAGGAACTGGATTTCCGGAACGCAGATTGTGAGATCGAGGTTCCTATTGTTGCATCAGGAGGCGGAGGCGGCGGTAAAACTGAGCGACATCACCAGCCGTTGCTGTTTTCATCCCTCACTGTATCTGCGGATCTGGAGGCGGAGAAGAGGACGGTCAAGAAGAAGATATATACGGGGGTTGAGGCAGAGATGGTGTGGATCCAACTGGGAAAGTTGGTATATTTTCATTCTCTGCAGGCCATGAGCCCTTCCAAGCGATCAGGGTCAAGTCGAGGAGAAGGAGGAAGAGGATCAGGGTTTCAGCCACGGGATCTGCGCCGTGTCGTTCAAGCCGGATTAGAGCGTTTTCCTAACTGCACGATCCTGCAATCGTTATTCTTTTGGACAGAAGCGAAACAGAGACTCCACGGTCGTGTTCGGACATGGGTGAACGAACAGGTCACGCGACGGCAGGGAACGCAGCGCTTAGCTGGCGGTGGGCCGCTGGCAAGCAAGGCGCCGATGTGGATGTTTGGTATGTTTTATGAGCTTTGGCAGCAAGAACCATACAATGCCAATGTGGTGCGATCGATTCTGGAATCGGCGCTGGAGTCATCAAAACTGTCATCGTTCAGTTCGAGTCCGAGCTTGTGGCTGATCTATATAGAGCTTGAGTTGCGAGAGAGTGCTCGACAGCGTGAATCGGCGTCGTCAGTGGCACTAGTCAGCAGCAAAGGCAAGGGCAAGGACAATGGGAAAGATAAGAAGCCAACCAGTGCAGACCTAGGCGTCGAGAGCAGTGCGAGGGTCAAGCAACTGTTAATGCGTGCGCTCAATGATTGTCCGTGGTGCAAGGATCTGTACATGCTTGCATTTGAGCCTCGGATGAGGGATTTGTTTTCAGTCGAAGAGCTGGACCAGCTTTACCAGACGATGTTAGAGAAGGACATTCGGGTGCGGCATGAACTCCCAGAGCGAGAACACGTTGATCCTCCCCCTATCTCTCTGCCTGATGATGGCGAGAGTGATGGCGAGGATGTCGTTATGGATGAAGCATAGAAACAACATTTTATTCAAATGTATAAAGATGTCGTTGACAAAAGCGACGATACACAAGGAAACTGTCAGCAAAAATATATTTATTTCTACACAGGGAGGAGTCTCTCCGTTTCTCTCGTGCTTCACCCTTGCAGTCCACATGTCTCCCACCCTGTCGAGTTCCGTCCCTGACGAGGACTCCACAGGGAGCTCGACTGTCGTTCTAGTTTTGCCACAACCAACTATACTTTGTGCCAAAATCCTGTAGTGTGCGCGACTTTGTGGTATTCAATTTTCATATGGTATATTTCCATGAGCCAACTATGTTACATTTCCTGATTCTGGCGAAGTCGGTTACGCGGCCAGCCGAGGAAAGCTCTGGAACGCTCCGTTGTCACCCATCTTCCAGCACAAAATCTGACGGGAGCCAACAACAACAACCAAATAGCCAGTAACTTCATACTCCTCTTTTAAATGAGCAATCTCTTGACTGGCAAGATACTCTGCAAGTTGTTCACATGGCGAGATCTTCGAATGTCCATTGCGAGGGCCTTGCAAAATCCATTCCTTGATAGTCTGTCCCTGTCTCCATCTATCGTTACGCCCAAATTTGAGATCAAGTATCGCACTTGCCTCAAATGTATCATCCAGATGTTCCGCTTTTTTCTCTCTTGAAACTATAGGGCTTAGATCCAAGTAGTCAATTTGGATCACCTTCCACTCCAGCACTAGAATACGCTTCTTCGATGGTACGCGGACCTGCATATCAATCCGTCCAAGACCACCTTGCAATGGCTGGGATTGACAAGAGTAGTAATCGATTAGTGAACAATAACGGCCATTCAAAAATGAAATTTCAATCTTACTCAGGACCACACATATTTAGAAACCTCACCACTTTCTCTTACCTTCATGATTTTAACCTCCAACTCAACTCTTCGCAGAGACGGATGTGAATTACCGAGGTGAGCGTAGTAAAAGGAGTCTCGATGATGCTCTTCTTTTTTTCAAAGTCATTGTAGCCAACATCACGAACAGCCATAGTTTGCCGGTACAATGCTAACGCCTGTCTGATATCCCCAGTTGACACAATGTTCTGGAATGCAAGGCTAACGTCCTCAAGGCGAAGGCCGAGACGATCCAAGGTAGCCTTGCCAAAGCGCTCCGCAGCAACGAGATTCGGGATCTGTAATTGCCTTTCACCAGGGCAAAACGTAAGACCACCGATATGGAGCATGTAGCTCAGCCATGCCGGTTTGCTGGTTTCAATGTCGCTGGCCTAAAAGAAGACAAGAGAAGCAAGCCACCATTGTTAGCAAAAGACAATCATGAATAGGATACGCAGTATGGTAAATTGTCACGCTACCAAATGGGTAAGGCGGAATGATTCTTCAAGCCTTTCGTGCGTAATCGGGTAATTTCCTGACGGTAATGCCTAATTTTTAAGACTGTCGGAAATAATGCAGTTGGCAACAGGCGAAGCTGCAAGGATTTGGAGTGCTGGCTCAGATACTTCCGAGTTGCTTACGGCTCTTGGATCGATCGGCTTGCCTCTTATCAAACTCTACACCATTTAGTGGCAACGGTCAGTTAACGACAAGGGTACTATCAATAAACAACCAGTCAATAGAAAAACAGTTCTTTTGCAGTGGTTAGTTGGCCACTCACCTCAAGGTATTCCAAGCAAGTGTTTGTGTTGAAAACATGTGGAGCGTTGTCCATTTCAACAAAGTTGTAGCCATCATAATTATCTTTCATGATTTTGAAGTGGTTTCGAACTTCGTCTTCTGATTTGCATACAATTGGCAACCTTAAAGCGGACAGTACATCTTCTGCAGTGAGTCCACAGAGGCCAGACAGTTCCTCACGCCACGTTACGTATGTCGCAACATTGAAGCCGCTTGTGTGGTCGGCCATTGAAAGAGGCGATACACCTGTAATGAAACATTTCGCAATAGCTCGCGGGCCGAGCATTGCTTTGACGGTAGCCCAGAAACCTTTAAGAAGCGAATTAGGACCAGTTCGGAGCTGCTCCCATGGTCTAGGGTCATCAGGGTCCAAAAACTCATTACTGAAAGCGTCATATTCATCTGCTAAGAGATAGATCTAAGTAGACCGAGTCCTTGTATTAGAGGTTATGAATGCAAAATGCAAAATGAAAGAAGGTAATCGCTTACTTGCACTTACTCCTTTCACGCCATACAAAGGATCATCCTTTTCTGTGACGGCATTGAGCGCCTCTCGGACCAAATTGACACATGCATCAAGACTTCCAACAGCACGTGGAGAAATATTTCTGTCTATCAGATCGTCGCTCGCTTTCTCTCCAAGGTAAGGTGCGTATGTCTTATAGAAATTTTTGATGGCGTTGTTAATCATATCGTTGAGGCCATCCGAAGCGATAATAAGGTCAGCGGAGCGGTCAATTTTAGAAAAATCAAGAGCTAGAACCAGGTACTGGCCAGGCGTGACCTTTCCTCTCTCAACATCGTGGTCCACATCGAGACCCTACAAGGGAGTAGAAGAGAGAGAGTCAAGGGCTGAATGAGAAATAAAAAAGAAATCGAAATGCCGCAATCACTTACCTGGAAGAGTGCCTTATAGTCTCCCTTATACTGAACCCCATGAAAATGAGCCAAAGTGCTAAGAAACAGTGACTTGCCGAATCGACGCGGCCTAAGGAAGATTAAAACATCTTCTTTGAAGGATCCAAGCTTCGATATGTAACGGGTGCGATCGAAGTAAGCTAATTCTGGATCAACGCGAATTTTCTCAAAGTCGCGTTTGTCGTTCAGGGGGAATCCTTGGAACTTCTCCTTTCTGAAGACCAACGAAGCTTCACGACTGTCATATGGCTCGAGAGCTAGTTTTGGCCTTACGATTCGTCCATCCGCTTCCGTGGCGAGCCATTTTCTCTTGCTTGATGAAAAGCCTACGCGCAGTGATAATCAGTAACAAGCGAGTCATGTGAGGAAGAAAGTTCATGAGCAAGGCTTTAATGAGAGGCAACATACGCCTGAAGTACCTGCTGGTGGTCGCTGCACAACGACGTTTACGGTCTTTCTTGGTACGCCATCGCTGAACACTTCGGCAACATCGGTTGCTGGGCCGAGTTTCTTCTTGTCATTGTTAGCGACGTTACTGAGCAGGATGGGGCTTTCGTCATCGTCGTCGGTGATTGGGATTGAGACGCGCCAGAGAGTGAGCTTGTCTGCATCGACATCGCTGAAGTCATTGGTTTTTTTGGATTTGATGAGCTCCTTGAGTTCGCCAACTGTGAACGTCGTTGAGGCGGAGAGCGGGAAGGCGTGGGACGTAGTATCTCCATCAACAAGGCAAAAAAGAGTCAGACGAGTGTCAGCCATAGTTTTTTTTGGCGGTATTTGTAGCGTGAAGGATTGGCGGCAAGACAGGGCAAAACAAAGACGCCATGTGGACCTCCTCTGTTCTTGTGGCCTGTCTCACGGCCTTCTTAGTGGCTTATTGTTCTCGTCGAACACCACACGAATCGTTTTCATATTTATTAGGTCTCCATGCTTCCAAGGCAAGCTCGAGGCTGGGATTTTTATTCTTTCAGGCAGTGCCGACGATGTGCATGACGCAGCACATCAAAACTGTCGACACAAATCCACTCATATACTTGAACCACTGTAGATCCATTGTACGCTTCTCCCACATCAGCTCCGAGGTCACTGTCGTGAAGATGATACCAACAAAGAGGAGCGTGCCCAGTTGGGCGGCTTGGGACATGGTCTGCGCCTGTGTCAAGTTCAGAAAGAGACCTGTGACCCAAGCCTGTGGGCAGAGGGGATACGATAGGAAGAAGAAGAAGTGTTCGTGAGACAGAGAAAAAAAAATGTCTCTCGCCCATCATCCGTTTTTTTTTTTTTTTGGGTTATTCTTTTACCTTGCAAAGGTTAAGAAGAAACTCGTAAAAGAACAGCCCTGGGGGAAAGGACTTGCTCGCATGCTTTCCCATCCATTGATCGCCATTCCTGTCCTAAGAAAGAAGAAGAAGAAGAATAAGAAGAAAAAAAAGGATAGAAGCATTTGTTTTTATTAAGCACGGCTCTCGTCTTTATCCCCCACGAGAGATAACCCGGGATTTCTACCACGGGATAATTATTATTACCTTCTTCATAGCGGCCAGCCATTGTCGACCAAAAAGTGGGCCGTAAATAATTGCTGCAATGACCTGATTGAAAGCAGCGCCGGCGACTATTTCATTTTGAAAAAAATAAAATAAAAAATATTAACACATTGGGGAACAACGGATTTTTTGTTGCCATCATTCACGGGTTGTCGAATTTGTAGACCCGACGCGTTTTTTTTTTTTTTACCAACAGCGGTATAGTCAACGTGAGGGACATGAATCATATTGTATAATGTGAGTGTGTGTGGATATGGAATGAAGTGAAGGGGGAGATGAAGAGAGCTGGGACGAGCAATCAGAGGTTAGCCCAAGGTTTTATGATGGTGATGCGCTGTTTATCGCACAGACTGCTGCGACCCCCGGAAATACGATTGAAAAAATAGCCAGAGGAGGGGTCGGGTCGCACAAACACAAAAGCGCGTTTGAGCTCAGCCTGCCCTCCACAATTCAACCACTCAACAAAAACTCGTTTTATTTTTGTTCAAAAAAGAACCCATGGGCTAAACAAAACGCAATTATCTTCCTCAGTGGTGGAAATGGTCCTTCTTGTCAGGCTTTACACAGAATGCGGTATAGATAGTCACTCCTTCCTCAGACAACGCCTCGATCGAGAACGGCGTGTTGGCTCCCACAAAGAACACATTTCCAACCTCAACAGGGACCTCGGTCGACTCCATATCTGTCTCATGATGCTTCTCCGTGCGGATAACACCCGCTCCTTTGGTCACAATCACCACACTTGGTCCCTCTGCTCCGCGGAGACGCTCCTTTTCCTTGTCGTGGTCGAGCGTCGTCAGAATGACCGAGAACTCTTCAATTGGAGGATCGTACATCAACGAGTGGCCGGTCGGTGTGCAGAGAACCCCTGTGAGCAACTGATCGGTGCTGGACTTTGACTGGTAGGTAAGCATCTGCGTCAGGACTTCGACATCCTTGAACTTTGGTGTCAGCCCCGCGCGGACGACGTTGTCACTGGCAGCCATACACTCCACACAATCTATTTTTTTTTTGTTATCAATGATTAGCGGCAAAGGTTAAAAATAAAAAAGATAAACAAGCAAAATGCTCTCTTATCGTGGGAGAGAGGGGGGGGGGATTGACACAGTGAGACTTTTGAACGAACACTCACCTCCACTCAAATACGCATGCGGCTCGTTGGCTGCCAAAAACATTGCCTGGCCAGGCCGCAGAATGATATAGTTCAAGAAAAACAGTGAAAATGCTCCCACGTCTCCTGGAAATTGCGAGTGGATTCTCAACACCAACTCCTCCATCGACTGAGCGGGGTACCCTGAACCACTCGAGCTCAATCTGCTGATCAGTTGATCCAGCTCGAGTTTGACCTTGGATGCATCTGCAGTCATCACGGCCGTGTACAGATTCTTCAATCCCCGTCGTCCCTCCTTGATGCCCTTGATACCTTCCATGGCCCTGGATTGTGTCACAGAGTCCTGAAAGTCCTTGGCCTCCTTGTCGCCGACAAGAGCCCGCAGTTCGGGCCACTGATCCAATGCCGCTGTGATCTCTTCCAACGGTCTGAATCCGCACAGAGCCTCGAACGCTGTTAACGCGATGGCCATTTCGGGCTTGTGATTGTCATCCTTGTAGACGTCAGGCCTGTCCTTGAAGAGTTTTCTGGCCAAGTCCTTGTCTGGGTGGGCTTGGATCGACAGTGCCTTGTTGATCGACAGGACCTTGAACAAGAATGGAAGGTGTCCGTGGTACTTTTCGTGGAGGTAAGGGGTCTGCAACTGGGGGTTGGCCTTCAAAACAGATTCGAGGGTCTTGTCAGACCCATTGATGGTCGAAGGGCCGCTGGGATGTGTTCCCATCCACAGCTAAATCAGGGCAACCCGGGCAACAGATAGATTTGACAGTTAGTCACAGACGTCGTCTTCAAGGAGGCGTGAGAGAACACGACGCGTATCACCAAGGCGGGTTCATCCTGTCAAAAAAGCATCTAGTGGGCGATGCAATTGAGCACATTGGAGGATGGTTTATCGAAAAAGCGCTTTACCTCTGCATAGGGACGGTTCTCATCGATGGCAAATCCTGGCGAGGTCGACGCAAACTTTGCGACCTTGGAGGAGGAACCAATCTTTCCCCAGTCGTAGGATTGGGCCTTGCAGTCGAGGCGGAAGATAGTGGGATGCGACGTGGCCATGGCTCTGTGTTGTGCTGTGGATAGGGCGGACTGAAGAGGAGGAGGAGGAGGAGGAGGAGTAGTGCGAAGGAGAAGGAAGGTGTTGAGAATGAGTATAGAAGAATGTGTTTAAGAGAGAAAGAGAGATGGCTGTTGCGACAAGAGTGGGTGCGCCTTTTTTCCGCTCTGACGCGAGCCCTGGCCATGGCGGTGACTGGCCCTATTCATAGCTTAATAGGAATCGTGGAGCGATGTCAACCCGTCACCATCATCTCTCCATCCAACGCTCATTCCACATCTCTAACACCCCCCATCGCAAAACACCCCGCTCATACCCTTGCGCGCACAGGAGAACCCGGACTGGAACCCCTTACATCGACACTGACTGGCCATGATGACTGCAAATCCTGAGGACACACACACCACCGTCACTGGCTCGGCTTCGAAGCAAAACTCATCTATCCGCTTCACGGTTGGAAAGGTCGATGCAGGAATGACCATCCTCCTCACCGAAGACCATCACCTCATCGAGTTCCCCTCGCTCCTGCTTCCAAAGGGTGTCGCCGCAGGATCGGTCGTCAACATCTCTGTTAATCGCGATCTCGACGAGGAGAGCCACCGTCGCGATGAGTTCTGGGCCCTTCAGGACGAGATCTTGGACCAGTTTGGCAAGAATCCTCCCAAGACGCCCTCTCTGCGCGTCAAGTCCCTGACCCAGTCGACCTGCATACTCGAATGGGACCCTTTGGTGCTGAACCAGGCTAGCTTGCGCTCGTTGGATGTGTACAAGAACGGCGTCAGACAGGGACACTCCATTGCCAACCCCTTCCACATACGCCAGTACAAGCTGCAGGGATTGGAGATCGACCACGAATACAGCTTTTATATCGAGATCAAGACCTCTGCAGGAACTCTTCGAAGCAACGAGGTCAAGGCCAGGACTCACACACTCGAGAATTTAACGGGAGCCAACATCTGCTTTGGTGCCTTTGAGTCTGACACTGCATTGGAAGAATGCAAGAAGCTTATTGTCGAGATTGGAGGCACATGGACAGAGGAAGTAGGTATCGAGACCACGCATCTGCTGTGCCATGTCCAAGGCGGATACAACTATGAGGCTGCTCTGCAACAGTCCATCCCCATTGTAAAGCCCGAATGGCTCAAGGCCTGTGTGGAGCACAAGAAACTGCAGGCAGCACTTCCTTATTACCTTGTCCAGCCCAGCAGCAACGGCATCTCTAGCCACCCAGAAACACCACAAGACTAGGCTGGGGTATAGAGCAGAAAGAGCACCCAGTTTGCAGTTTTTACCAGCCAACATCTTAAACCACTCAATAAATGGCTTTTCATCATGTGATCAGGTGACCGGGTCAACTGAGAGGCGCCCTGTTACTTCCGGCGCCAAAGAGTTTCGTAATCGACTGCGGTTAGCGCTCTAGGCTCACGAACCAACCGTAGTTTTTAGACGTTTTTTTTTTTCTGGTGTTTATTGAGATACGCAGACCATTCCACTCCAGAGTCCACAACGTTCGGACAAAGAGTCATTTATGTGCAAGCAAACTATTAAAGGCACCCTCGATTGTGGTTCTCTTTTTCTTTTTTCTTTTGCCAAAAACTACATTAGAACGTGTAGAACTATGGGCGGGAGTGACGGACCGACTGGAGGTAAAGCTGCGGGGGGGTTGAGAACATTGGAAACATTAAGAGACAAAAGACGAAAAACACCTGAAGAGCTGACGTTACCCGACAATGAATATCGGACATTGCCGGCTCTTCTCTGTTTACGGGTCCTTTAGGTACGCTCGCCACGGAGTCTGCGGGCCAAGTGGATATCCTTGGGCTGGATAGTGACACGCTTGGCGTGGATAGCAGCCAAGTTGGTATCCTCAAAGAGCGAGACGAGGTAAGCCTCCGAGGCCTCCTGAAGGGCACCGATGGCCGAGGACTGGAAGCGGAGGTCGGTCTTGAAGTCCTGGGCAATCTCACGGACAAGACGCTGGAAAGGGAGCTTGCGGATCAAGAGCTCGGTCGACTTTTGGTAGCGACGGATCTCACGAAGGGCGACGGTACCAGGGCGGTAACGATGGGGCTTCTTGACACCTCCGGTGGCGGGGGCAGACTTGCGAGCGGCCTTGGTGGCGAGCTGCTTACGGGGGGCCTTGCCTCCGGTGGACTTGCGGGCGGTCTGCTTGGTACGAGCCATGGTTACTATAGTTTGTGTCGTTTGGTGTTATTTATAGCAAGGGTATCCAAGGAGGGAACGGAAAGACAACAGGCAAATAGATAGATATACGTGATAGTTAGCAGGTTGGTCTGGGTCTGGAAAGCTGTGGCGAGGACACAACAACAAGGAATGAGCGAAAAAGCAATGATGGAGGACGACGATGCAGGTTGAGGCTGTGGGGGATGAGCAAAGGAGAATGAGGATGAGGGAATGAGTCCGTTTTCACGACTACGTGTGTGTGTGTGTGTGTATGAAGGGTGTGTAGACAAAGAAAAGAAAAAAGGTGTAGAAAGGCTATGTGTGTCTGGTGGTCTGGTGCAGAGTGGATGTGCGGATGGATGTTTGTGCACGAAATTTGGCGGTGGTTACCTTTGTTTTGAGGGCTGGTGGTGTGAGTTGTGGATGGGGATGGAGAGAGAAGGGAAAAAAGGGAAGGAGGGAAAAGAGCAAAAATGGCGTTTGGGGAGAGTTTAATGGCCCGCATTCTGGCAGGCCAGAGATCCAAGCGACGACGGGGAGAGTGGACAAAGCCACCGATGGTTTTTTTTGTTCTGTCCGCAGAGAACCACCCTCGCGGCAGCAGTGTCGAATGCAGCGGTATAAGTCAGCGACGGCAGTGATTGCAAACGTATGGCATTTTCATAAATTTTTTCTTGTTGGCCGAACGCGGCACTGGAGGGAGGCGACTACACGTCACGTACAGCGTCGATAGGAAATCCGACGTACACGAAATCTGAATTTGTGTTACACAGTGTGGACTCTGGGAAATAACGCAAGGACTGTTCAATAAAGTGTTGCGCTGCCATGCAAGGGATGCAGTCCCAGCAAGGAGCAATGGGTTCATGGAGCAACGGACAATGAAGACAGAGATGGCCTCGCAATGACATGCGATGCTTCCAACTGGCGCACAACCATTTTTTCTAAATTACAATGGTCATGACTGAATGAGCCTAATGCCACTCGCCCCTTAGAATCATATGTAGTGCCCCTGAATGAATTTTGGATACTCACAAGGATCGACATAATTGCGTGTCGGCGCCATGATGAGTACAGCAGTATCTCTAGTCCCAGTGCTTGATACAAGAGAGAGAGAGAGAGAGAGAGCCGTCATGTCTGCATAGCGGTCAAGTCAATTGCACAAAGACTCAAGCCAATCTTTATTTCTTTCTCTTGAGTCAAGTCATTGCAGTTAAATACATATATACTCTCAACACAGTCGAGCTAATGGTTGTAACAGCAACGCTGACAGCGCGCCTCCATACACACATCGCAATACATGCAGTAAAGCGGCAGATCCCAGCGGCAGACATTGCACACCCGACCGTTGGCATTTTCGCGTTTCCAGTTATGCGCGTGCTGGTAGTAGTTGTGGAGCACATTCTGGAGGCGATGTCGAGCAACCCCAGCATCGTCATTCCCAACGCGCTCGTTCAGAATCCTGTTCAGTTCCGCTACTGGATAGAGCTCACAGGTGCATGTTCTCCACTTTCGCAGACATATGTAGCAAAACTCGTTTTTACAGTGGCATGTCATGTGTACGCATCCTGACGCACGCTCCACCACAGCTCCGCACCGAGAGCACACCTTCCAGCCGTTTTCCGAGATGAGCTTCGATGCTGCCATGTCGAGCTCTGCCGGGGGCGGGCATGGATGCTCAATCTCGCTCTTGATAGCGTTATACCTCTCGACAGAATCGGCATTGTCCAAACACGCTGTGACAATATCGGGAGCAAACGCTACTTTGCAGCACCGCACGGGCACGAAATCCCTGTTCGCCAATGCGTGGCTATACAGTGATTGCGCGCACTCCTCGCAGTATGCATGCCCACACGGCGCAGTGTATGTCTGCTTCCTGCTGATGCATGAGCAGCATTCTGCCATTGTGCGGAAAACCCGGACCACGACCTGGAAACGCAGACTTGCCGCCTGCACCACGAGTTCTGCACTTTGCTCACCATTTCCAAGCCGCTGCGCAAGTTCTCGGTCGCTGAACGCGATGCTGTCTTGACGGTCCATGTCCTCGAATAGTTCATCGGGCACCAATCCACAGGTAGCGAGGCTTCTGGCCATCCTGTAGCTTTGTTCCATCTCTCGCGCCTCTTGCAGAACGTGATCGATAGCGAACTGCGCGTCCGAGTTCGAGGTGGTCTTGCCCAACTGCCCTGTTCCGCGGTCTTCTGAAATCAATGATATTTGGAGCATGAGCGCACACAAATAATCGTCCACCTCAGAGGACACATCGGCACCCCGGCTAGTAACACCCCGGCTGGCTCTTGATGCGCTTGAACTTGAGCCTCCTTGGCTCGAAGGGCCAGCATGAGAACTGGAACCTCCCATTCCTGCGCTGGATCTCGTGTAGGAAGGCCCAGCAAAGCTTGTAGGGCGAGATGCATATTGCAATCCGCTGTAGGCCGGGGCCGGTACGTCATAGTCGGGTTCTTCATCAGAATCCAAGAATAATGCGAGTCTGCTCCTGTGCTCTCTGGCCGCCATGGCTTTGTTGATGATGAGAATCTTCTGAGAGGCGCGGGTATGTGGATGATGTCAAATGAGCGTGCGACAGAGAGGAAAAGTGTCATCTTGACATGGAGCAGGATGGACTTGTTGACACTTGCAACATGTTGGGGCCGTGCACGTCTCGAGATTGATAACTTTTTTTCCATCTTGTCCAACACCCCCTTAGTCGGACCATGTGAAGTATCTCTTTTGTGTCTTCCAGCGACATTTCAGCATCGCTGCCAGATATGCTCAACACTGCACACGCGGGAGAGAGGCCAGCTTTACACCAGGGTCGACTCACTACTTTTCGAGAGTGTAATTTTTTTTTGTCGAACTACTGTGAAAGCTTCGAGGGCAGGATAGCCCTCTCTCATTGAAAGAGGATGAGGTGAAACCCCCTTATAATAATATTATTATTATTCAAAGACTTGTTCCTTTCTCCCGAGTCAAGTCATTATTGCAGTTAAATACACCCTCTCAGCAGAGTCGGGCTACTTGTTGTAACAGCAACGCTGACAGCGCGCCTCCATACAAACATCGCAAAACATACAGTAAAGCGGCGTATCCCAGTGGCAGATATTGCACACCCGACCGTTGGCTGCTTCGCGTTTCCAATTATGCTCGTGCTGGTAGTAGTTGTGGTCCTCATCCTTTAGGCGATCTTTAACAATCTTAGCATCCTCATTCTCGGTATCGTCATTCTCGTCATCCTCGGGATCGTCCTCGTTCAAAATCCTTCTCAGCTCCGACGATGGGATGTACTCGCAGGTGCATGTTCTCCACTTTCGCAGACACGTGTAGCAAAACTCGTGTTGACAGTGGCATTTTATGTGTACGCATCCTGAATCAAGCTCTACCACAGCTCCGCATCGAGTGCACACCTTCCAGCCGTGTTCCGAGATGAGCTTTGATGCTGCCATGTCGAGCTCTGCCGCAGGCGGGCATGGATTCTCAATCTCGTCCTTGATAGCATTATACCTCTCGACAGAATCGGCGTTGTCCAAACACGCTGTGACAATATCGGGAGCAAATGCTACTGTGCAGCACCGCACGGGCGCGAAGGCCTTGTTCTTCAATGCGTGGCTATACAATGATTTCATACACTCTTCGCAATATGCATGCCCACACGTCGCAGTGTATGTCTGCTTCGTACTGCCGCATGAACAGCACTCTGCCGTTTTGCAGAAAACCTGGACCACGACCTGGAAACGCAAATTCGCCGCCTGTACTAAGAGTTCTGCACTGGGCTCTCCCTTTCCAAGTCGTTCCGCAAGTTCTCGGTCGCTGGATGCAATGCTGTCTTGTTGGAGCATGTCCTCGAATAAATCATCGGGCACCAATCCGCACATATCGATTCTTTTGGCCTCCCTGTAGCTTTTCTCCATCTCTTGCACCTCTTCCAGAATGTGATTGATAGCGAACTGCGCGTCCGATTCCGAGGAGGTCTTTCCCAGCTGCCCTGTTCCGCGGTCTTCTGCAATCAACGATATTTGGAGCATGAGCGCACACAAATAATCGTCCATCTCAGACGACGCATCAGCATCGGCATCCTTGCCAGCAACACCCTGACTGGCTCTTGATGCGCTTGAACTTGGACCTCCTTGGCTGGAAGGGCCAGCATGAGAACTGGAGCCTCCAATTCCTGCACTGGATTTCGTGTGAGAAGGCCCAGCTGAGGTTGTAGGTTGAGTTGCATTTTGCTGTGCGCTGGAAGCCGTTTTGTCCTTGCCGAGATCTTTTTTGGGTGCTGAAGTCGAGGATGATGCGAGTCTGGCCTCCATGGCGCTGTTGATGGTGAGAATCTCCTGGGGAGGTGGGCGAGTCTGTGGATGATGTCAAGAGAGCGAGAGAAGGTGTAGCAGAGGAAGGTGGCGATAAAAAGTCATGCTGACATTGGTTGTGATTTGGCGTGCGCGTCTCAAGATTGATAACAAAAGATGAAACTTTTTGTTCCGTCTCTGTCCAACACTCCCCCTTTATCTATGACCGTGTGAAATATCTCGAGGCGCTTTCTTTTCCAGAATCGAGTTCTTGTCACAAGGAAGCGGTCTTCTAGCACGCTCTGTCCCTCCTTGTCTTGCAACGCTTCAGCATCGCAGCTGGATGCGCTCGATACTGCACATGCAAGACCCCACTATCTGGCAAGATGAAAGACAACGACAGTCAAACGCAAGAAGGGACGCGGCATCGCGGCAAGAACCAAAACGTTGAGGCACACGGGGCCCCGCGGCGAATGGAGGGATGGCTATGGAGGACCATGATGGCGGGATCTATCCACAGTATCCACGACCCACACTAGACCCACGTGATGCGGAGGATCTATCAATAAACACGTCGTTGGCACCCCGACGAGGGGCAATATTGCGTTGGCCCAAAAGGCGGCTGTGCCCACAATGACGTCTCGAAACGTGCCCGCGCCCGACTCTTCCACTCTTCTTCAATCCTCTTTTCCGTCTTACCATTTCCCTTTCCCCATCATCAATCCAACTACAGCTGCCATGGAGGAAGTCTCTGAAATCGAAGTCATCCAAATGGAGGACAGCCAGATCCTTGTCCCCGCCTCCTCAACCCTCGTCGAGGCCGCCACCACCGCCACCGCCACCGCCACCACCGCCACCAGTGCCGCTCTGCCCGCTGCAACCTCAGCACCAGGAGTCGTGACCGGACCCTTTGACGACGAGGAGGTCACTTTCCACAAGGTAGCCAACCCCATCGATCTCTATCGCACAGAAACAAGCCGTGTTTGCCATCGTAAATCGCACGTCTTTTACCACATCTTTGACACATACCGTTTTATTGTTACAAAAAGGCATTGAGGAACGCCGTGTCGACAGACACTCCCGAACAGCTTTCGGTCCAAGGCACCTTTCCCGAATGGCTCACGGGATTCCATTATACCTTAAGTCCAGGTATTTTCGAGGTCAAGTATCCCAAGATGGTCGTCGTCAATGGAGAACCTCAGCAGGAGACCCGGACATTTAGTTTCGGCCATTGGTTTGACAAGTAAGTGATATTGTTGGTGCTTTGGTTTTACGTGTCACGATCGCAGAAAGGTATTATAAATAATTAACAATCTGCCTTTCCACTCTATCGCCTGTCCCCAGCATTCCACAAGTCAACCAGTTTGCATTCTCAGGATCAGACAACACCTTGAAATACAGATCCACCAAGCCAGCCCATCGCGCCGAGACAAAAATCCGCGAGCATCAGGGATATCTGCCCAACCAGCCCTCGAGCACCTTCCGGACTGACACCAACCAGAGTGTTTTCGCCAGACTCTTGTCGACAAGTCAAACACAGGGAAAGCCCAGTCTAGAGCCCTGTGGAGCTTCAATTGAGGTGATGCCGCCGTTCAACGCCGATGGTCGGCGTACGGTCTACTGCCAGAACTTTGCCAACCATGTAAGTGTCTTATAAGACAAATCTCTTGCCATGCATATTGCGCCTCGTATAAATATATTAAGCTTCAAATGTTGCAATGAAAAAAAAGTGCTCACAATGGTTTTTAATATTGCTTGGGGTCAATTAGGTTCTAGAGTTAAATACGGACACGTTGGAGAAGAGCGGCATTCTTGCTTGGGACGAACTCAACCCCCAGTTCAAGGGTTCGCATTCCTCGCCCCACAGCCACTTTGACCCTGTGACAAAGGAACTGATCAACTTTTCGATGGAGCATGGATACCACAACACGCAATACCATTTCTTTTCCATCACCGAAAAGGAACCTCACGGATCGTTGATTGCGTCGGTCACTGCCAAGGCCAGCCATGTGCATTCATTTGCGGTCACGCCCCGTTACATCATTCTTGTCGTCAGCCCCTTGAACCCATCCGATGGTGGTGTCAAGTACTCGTGGGGGGCTTCGATCCTGGACGCTTTCTCGTTCAAGCAGTCTGAACCGACCTATTTCTATGTGATCTCGCGAGTCAAGCGAAGACACATTGCCACCTTCAAATCGGAGGCATTTTTCTTGTACGTCTTTTTATTGATTTCTCGTCTGAGGAAGGGAGGCTGTTTAGTGTAAGAAGAATTCCCTGAGGTAACATTCCGTACGTTGTTTTTTTCCTCTCTTTTGCACTAGCTTACATCACGTCAACGCGTTCGAGGATGCTGCGGATAACGTGTATCTGGATTTTTCAATGTACGCAGATGATAAGATCGTGCACCAGCTGGGTCTTTCGGCGCTGTTTGATGGATCTTCGCCTCCACTGGACAGGCCAGAGTTCTGTAGGTTCGAACTGGCGAACGTGCAGGCAGAAGCGCAGCGGCTAGAGAACTACAACGCTGCGATCGCCAGCACAGGACCAGTGGACAAGTTGCGTGGACTGATGAGCCGCATGAGCATCGGCAACCATGGCGCCAATTATGTGGTCCCGGAAAAGAACTCGAACGAGATACCCTTAGTGACACGTATCCGAAGCACACACGGCGTGGAGCTGCCGAGAATCAATCCGATCTATCATGGACTGGATTACAAGTACACATGGGGTGTTGGTCTGAAAGAGCAAGGGGGTGGCGATATGTATGACTGCGTCATGAAGCTTCATGTCAAAGGGGACGTTGAGCCGATCGTTTGGAGCCAGGTGAGGACTTTTTCCCATTTTGAAAAAAAAGAAGGGAAGAACAGTGATCGCATCGAATACTAATCGAAACAACACGTTTCTTTGATAGAAAAACTGCTACCCTAGTGAGGCTATCTTTGTGCCTCCTCCAGTGTTTGATCAGAACGAGGATGCTGGAGTGGTGATCAGCGTGGTGTACGATGCAGAGGCCAACAACTCGTTCGTGCTAGTTCTGGATGCCAAGGATCTGACGGAAAAGGCACGCGCGGTCCTTCCGGAGATTGTTCCGCTCTCGTTTTCGAATGGCTGCTTTGCCCCAGGCGATATCAGCCGTGGTATGCAGGAGGCCCAAGCACCAACCACCTACAGCGATGACGAGCAGGAGGATGATGATTAAAAACAGACGGGAAAAGATATCATCAAAACGACACCGAACTTCTCATACCTCAAAAAACAGTTCATTGGCATTTTTCTTCTTCATCACAATTTTGATTGTAAATATCAACGTCTATAGTCTACAAACAATTACACTACTCTGTATCAAACCACACATGTCTCTATTGTCTTGTGGAGGGGGAAAAAAATGACAGTGTTCTTGGATGGCGGCAGCGCTGTTCACGCCCGCTTTATGCGTTCTGGGCCTTTACAAACTCTCCAAAGCCCTGAATAATGTAGGTGGGCTTGATAGGCTGGTTGGGGTCCATGGCCTCTTCTTCGGTCGAGACACCGGTCAGAACCATGAGCGTGGCAATGTTGCCCTTGGCACCGAAATCAATGTCCGTGTCCAGACGGTCACCCACCATACAAGTCCTTGCTGGATCCGTGTGGTAGCTATTATGGCGTTTTTTTTTGAGTTGACACAAGAAAGAGAAAATGACATCAGTTTTGGCGGGACCAATGAGTCAGCAATGGGGTAACCTCGCTAATATCGGGATGTGAATAGCTTTCTGGGTAATTCCCAGGACATTTTTTTTTGTGAAAGCTTACTTGCTGAAGAAACAGTCCAACATGGGCTTGTTTGGCTTGCCCATCACCAAAGGTTGCTTCTTCAAGGCATGGATGAGCGGCTGCACGATGGATCCGGTTCCTGGGTAGTGGCCATTGGGTGCTGGGAAGGTCGAGTCGTCATTGGTGAGGATGAATTGGACTTCCTGATCCTTGTTGCTGAGATACTTGAAGGCCTTTGCCAGCTTGCGGTAGTTAAGGTTGAGGTCAAAGCCACAGACGACTGCGCCGATTGTGGGATCATGCTCGATGGTACCAAAGTCTGCATGAGTCATGGTCACGCCGTTATCATCCTATGATATTGTTATTGTTATTATTATTCCCATGAAGGGAACGAACAAGGGGGCGGATATTGTCCTTTGTTAATTATCCGGCACGTTCTTTATCGGTGAGAAACTCGTGGATAGAACTTTTTTTTTTAGCGTCATCTTGATCCTTAAAACCAAAAAAAATTGGGGGTATGACAGACTTTGAGTTCTACAACGAAAACCCCAGGGATAGGAGGGGGGGATGATAACGTCCAGTTCACTTACAGTGGCACCTGTGGTTTCAATGCCCACCAACTTGAGCTCGTCAACAATGCCAGACTCTCCAATGACAAAGGCTCTCTTATCCTTGGGGAACTGGAGCACGTTTTTCAGGTACACTGCTGTGGCGAATGCAGAGCTGAAAATGTCCTCTTCTGATGACTCGATGCCGAGCTTTTGGAACTTTTTCACATAATTGGATCGGGACAATGTGCTGTTGTTGGTTACAAACACAAGTTTCTTGCCTTTTTTTTTTTTTGTTGTTGTTGTTGTTGTTTGGTAATAAAAGAAAAAGAGGTAAACACAGCTGATCGGACAATGAGCATAGATTTATGGTAAACTTGGGGGAAAAGAAAAAACGTACCGTTCTTGCGAAGAAAGTTGATCGTATCCAAAACTCCGTCAATAACATGGCTGCCATGCCAGAGAACGCCTGCAAGAGCAAAGAAACAGAAGAGTTATTATCTATACCAACGTAAAATGCTATTCTGCAAGAAGGAAAGGAAAGTAATAGCAGGTGTGCAAGATTAACACACCATCGCAGTCCAGAAGGAAGGTATCGAACTTGTCAAGGAAGGTCTTGTATTCCTCGATAGTGCTCAGTTTCTGGGGGACGATCGCTGGAGATGTGGGGGTCACCATGTTGTGCTACGGAGAGAGAGGTGGGGGGAGGCGAGATATGGTGTGGAGAATGAGGGGAAAGGAGAGAAATATCCGAAATATCCGTAGGGAGTTCGCAAATAAAATGATCGTCAGGATATAAATGTGCAGTCACTTTCAATTGCGCTGTGTTTGTGTTTCTTTTTTGTTTGTGGAGGCGCATCCTTCTTTTGCATGCTCTGCATCCTCTTCTCGTCAGCTCATCGACCAACCTCAATTCCTACATAATGTAAACCGACTATCGACTACCCGTTGGCTACTCCATCTTGTCCGTATTACGCTACACCCTCATTCTCACCACAGTTGGTTATCTCTGTTTCTGTGTTCTCTGTGTGTCTGCTCTCTGTAGGTGCTGGCGTGTCCACGACAAGTACCTCTGCTCCTCTGATAAGGCACACTTTGAAGAGTTTCACGTATACTACCAAAAGTGCAATTCTTGTCCTCACGATCGCGCCCACTGCGGCAACTTGATCATGGAGCGAGAGGCCTCGAAGCTCTTTCCATGGAGATGCAACGTCTGTGCCCAGAAGGAGTTCATGGACAAGACGGGTCGTTATAAGACTGAAGGTATGCACACAAGTACCAGCACGTTTTCGTCCTAAACTAACCGACCTTGAAATAACTGACAATCTCTGGTTTTTTTTTTTTTTTTGCTTGCCTTGGAATCTAGACTTCTCTCGATGGTAGTTTTGCTGGCCCGGAAGCATACCCACCCATCCACCATTTTTTACTTCTGCTTTCATATTCGCCATTGTAACAATAAAACC
The DNA here is from genome assembly GCA_025201705.1 of Dissophora ornata. NCBI lineage: Eukaryota > Fungi > Mortierellomycota > Mortierellomycetes > Mortierellales > Mortierellaceae > Dissophora > Dissophora ornata. The sequence goes on from MU616611.1 coordinate 58,462, forward strand.
CATTGCATATCAAATACACTTCCATTGTATGCTTGGGTCTACATAACGAAGTGTATACATGCTGACAGATCGGTTGCCATGTCGCCGTGACAACTCCTAGCAATCTTCAAGAGTCACACTACAGAAAAGGGGCGTCAATGTCGAGCTCTACATCGTCGTCATCGTCGTCCAGGAGATCGTCCTCTTCCTCCTCTTCGCCATAGTCCTCGTCATAATCGTCACCTTCCTCGCCCTCTTGGCCGTCATCGTCCTCATAAGGCTCATCAACGTATCCGTAAGGCGAGTCATCCTGGCGCTCTGGCAGCTGATTATCTTCACTAACACTCAACATCTCGTCATGGCCCTGACCCTGACCTTGACTCTGATCCTGTTCCGGCTTTGATGTACGTCCTCGTAAGAACGGGATCACCGTCTCGGTTAGCCTGCTGGCCAACGGAGGAGGCGAGACCGAAAAACTCGACGTCGTCTTGATAGTCGTGATATCGATGGGATGGATCGCCCCAGCGCTCGGAGGAGACGATGTATACAAAGTCGGTGGTGAGGCGCTCAAGTTCGAGGGGACATATCCAGAATCGGATGTCATGGACATTCCACGTACCCGAGTCCCGTGTGCTTGCCATTGTCCATCGGTAGTGTCTGCTCCTGCTCCAACTACTATTGCTCCTGCCGCATACTGATCGTTTGCAAAATCCAAGCTCGTCGAAGAAGGCGGCGATCCTGGTTGGATGGCACCACTGTTTCCAAACTTCTTCAGTGAGAACGACAGTCGACGCGTCCTCTCCGCGATCTGTGGTCCTGCTGGCGCCGAACCTAGAGTTGGTGGTGGTGGTGGTGCGGCCGTCGACACTGAGGTGAGTCGAGGGGAGGTGGCAGACGAAGAAGGAGGCGACGTGGCCTGCGTAGAGTTGAACGCTGGAATCGATGGTCTTGTTTTGGGAGGTCCACTCGATGTGAAGGAGCTGGTGAAGCTTCGGATCACACCAAGACGACTTGGTCCGATTTCAATTGGTGTGAGTGGCAATGTTGGTTGATCTGATGGGGCGAGAGGTAGTTCGATTGTGGGTAGTGAAGGCTTCCAGTAGTTCCAATCGTTGAATTCGGGGGCGTGTCGTTTCCCAGGGAAGATCTCGTTAACCAGATCGTTGAGCGCGAGGTATCTAAACGTGGAAGCAATGAGTGAGTATTTCTGGACACTGATCATGACATCAAAACCAAGGTACTGCATAAAACAACACGCGTAGGACGTACGACGACTTGTAAGAGCTGAGAAGCTCCAGCTTGACCTCCCCACCCGAGTCAATAGTAAAGATCTTTGACGAGGGCACATTTACGCTTCGATAAGACAGCGCATCCGTGATTCTGTTTCCAAACCCTGCATAAAAGGGATTCCTGTCTCCAAAGACCCTTCGAATATCTCGCAGGCAGGCCATTTTGAACTCCTCCGGCTTTCTCATGATAACCTCCCTGTGGAATGCTGTCATCAGCCTGTCAGGACTCATGATGACCGGCCCATCCGGCAGTTGATAACTGTCCTGCTCCACGTTTTTTAGATACTTTCTTGTATAATCCGCCTGACCAATTGCTCTTGAAGTCAAATACAAAATGTGATACCCATTGTTCACAATATCAGTGTAGAGCTTGGCAACTCCTGTGTGTGTCCAATCCTTCCCAGCCATGGTGAAAATGTGACCTAGAGCGTCGGATTTCGTGATGGTGCCATCAATGTCCGAGATGACCACTTGATAGTCATGTTCCCACAAGAAGAGTTTAGCGGAGCAAACTGCTTTGCCCTGGTAACTGGAAGTCACCGAGAATGTTAGCGTGTTGGATCCTTTTTTCAGATTGAGCGATCTCTATTGGTTGCAGGTAAGGGGTAAGGATACAACGCAGATCAATCAGTAACGCAGGCCTTGACAACAACTTAGACTGAACTCTCGTAAGTATGGACTCAAATCCGGTGGCGTACCAGCTGTTCTGAGGTCAAGCGAAGCGTCTTGGCGTAGCGCTTGTTGCTCTTCTGCTTCGCATCCCGTGCTTGCGCCTGCTGTTTCTCCTCGTTGATGACCAATTCTTTACTTGGAGTGTTGTCGAGCGTCGTCGTACTTTGTCCTGTAAACTCTGTCTCTGGATCGGAATAAGGGCCGTTAGCGATCCTTGTCTCTTTATGCCTGTCATTCTATTGAAGTGCAAGGGTAGCGTCAGATCTCCATCGTGTACAACTTTGGCGACAAATATTAGTGCTGAAATGACAAGTCCCCGCACATACTTTCTGCTTTCGAGGAGCGCTATCGGGATTGAGTGGGCTGGAATGCTGTGCTTGTTCCATAGAATCCAGGTGCGATGAAGCTTGAGAACCCCTCAGCCACCTCGAAAGTGCACCGAACCTTGTCGACGGTTCTGGAACAGGCGATCTGTCGGACAAATGTCGAACATCCTTTACAGAAAGCTGCTGTAGGGTTTCGTCCGACAGCGGCTTCCTGAACAGCATGAGCGAGGCTAAATATGGTCCTGCAGCTGCCCAAGTAAAGTACCTAGAACATCCATAAATAGATGTAAATGATTAATGGCATACCTTGGCGTGAGAGTAAGGAGTTGGATTGTTATGACGCAGCTAGTCGATTTGTTACCTGTCATTGATCAGGCAAACCAGACTCTTATTGCTAAGAATCTTGAGTGGATCTTTCGCAAACTCGTCGAACAAGATCTGATTGGTGGCAAACAGGGCCTCGCTTGCCTCCTGATACAGATAACGCGTTTGATTAGTGGGGGGTTTCCTACAGGTATGCCTTAGTACCTTACTAATGTCGCATACTTACCAAATCTTTTCCAAAGTCATCGCCAGGGCACAAGCTGATCGCAACTCGGTAAACAGCGCCTTCAACCTCCATTTCGTTCAACACAGGTTTTGGAGGGGATGTGACGTCTATGGAGACATGGTTCGCCTGTTTATCCTTCTGGTCAGCCTCAGCCATGTCGTCAACACTGTCATTCTTAACAGGCAGGCCGCCCCAGCCCCACGTCCATTCTGGATCTTGCGCCGTCATGGCGCTGCGTGGTGTTTGATACTATTGATTTATGGTAAAGCTCAAGTTAGATAACGATTCTGTAGGAACTTCAACCTGTAAGGATCAACGCTGTTCCAATGTCTGACCTCTAGCTCAGTATCACTGAGTGCACTGAGAGCAAGGTTTGGTCTAGCAGTAGGTTTTTTCGTGTGCGCCGTTTGCGTAGGCTTATGTGAGAGCCGACGAGGATAGGTCTTGCTGAGATCATTGCCACCATGTTGTTGCTGGCGATGATGGCGACTAGTACTGCCCTGACTAGTTTGCGAAAGCGGAGATGATGAAGTGACACCGAATCCCTTCAACAGCGAACTAGCCATTTCTGCTTGAGTGCTGTCGGATAATGATGATGCCGATTTTGCAATGGAGGCTAGCTTTTTGTGTAGACTGACAGAGATTTCTGAGCGTTTTTACAAAAGAAAAAAACAAATGCCGTATTTTAGTCTTTGTGTTCTCCCAGTTCAAGTGAATTCTTTTCGTTATACTACTAACCTGAATCCTCAAGGTTAGGCAAAGACGAGGAGCGCCTTCTCTGGAAGCCGCTGGCCAAAGGTCTATCCAAAGAGTGCTGGATAGGACGCAACGGCCAACGTGGGTCAGCCTCCTGCTCGACGTTTGCCAATGGATCCACTTCGCCACCCTTCCCGTCAGGACTGTGGGCTGTGAATCTCATGACTGATCGCAGTGGCCTTCCGTGTTTCCTACGGCCCCTATATCTGACTTTTGGGTCCTTCATTGACGGCTCATCCGATTCGAGATCTGTCTCAGCAGAGTCGTCAGTCTTATAGCCAGTCATATCCATGATCACCTCGTCTTTATGCGGACTCAGGAATCCATTCTTGTTCGACGATTCTGATGAGATAGGAATCAAGGGGCGGACTGCAGGAGATCTATCTTGAGTATCGCCGACGTCTCCTACAAACGGTCCCACAGAGTCCACTGGCTGAAAATTCTCCATAATGTCACGGGCCTTCAAGACTGGTGAACTCGGTAATGAGATTGAGGTTGACAAACGACTCTTGACAGCGCTCCCTGCTTGAACTTCGCGTAGGCTGCCCATATCTGCAAGGCCACTAAGGCTACGAAAATCAAGTGTAGATGCCGAATCCTGCCTCTGGCTCGACTGCGGTGAAAAACTCTCTTGTTCTTCTTCCTCAAACTCTGAACCGTGGCCACTATGCGCACTAACATATCCCGTGTCTACACAGCGCAGAAAGTGAATAATGGACGTTCAGTTCCTTGAGTAGAGAGATACATGTGATTCGATGCTTCAATTGGTAAAGGTGGTGCCATGTCAGTTCCATATCATGACGCGTCAACATGCCTTGATCATCCTGTTGAAGAGCAGAGGCGTTCGTGTTGTTACCCCCCTGTGCAAGATCGAGAAAGTCAATTTCTTCTTCCACCTTGCCCATAAAAGGTCCCGCCAAGGGAGACGTGACAAATTCCTCAGGAACATCTTGCTCTGTTTCAAAGACAAAGAAAGCTTCTCCAGCATCCCCGACTTTCATTGGAAAGTCCACGACATGGCCATTGATCGTCACCTCGACCTAAGTTGAGTGAATTATGTGTTCGTCAATCGGAGAATATCCAGATAACCTTACTGGCCGAGATTGCGTTATGCGTCTTGCAAACTCATCCATTTCCGGGTGCACACTCCCAACTAAATCTTGCTATCGGTATTTGTTTATCGTTATCCTTGCTTCAAGTGCCCCATTGAGCCGAGGCGAACAAGAAAAAAAAAATGTGTGAGTAAATAATGGGGGAGTTCTCTTACCACTTTCTCTTGGGGTCTAAGAATGCTCAGCTTGCCAAAGCGGACATGGAATGGCGAGCAAGCCAGGTCCCCATTGGGTTGTTCGACCACAACGACATCAATTGCGCCAGAGAGTGTGGCGGGGTTGAGCTCATTGTAGAACTTTGAAACCGTCGAGAAGAAACTGCCTACAGACTGCATTTATCCGTTGTTCACTTTTCCAGGGAGGGGGAAATAAAAAATGAAAACGTCGAGAGAGGCAGCTGCAAAGGTGAGTGTGGACTAGGATGGACTTGCTGTGAATGAAGAAAGGAAAGAGGATGAATGAGGAGGGCGGCGAAAAGAGGGGGCCACACGCTGAAGCACGTTCCAGCTGTGTGACGCATTGAACGGGCCGATCATCCCCTCGGCACGCGTTCGCTCCTCGAGCCGGTACTTTTTTCACATTCTCTTTTTTATTTGATGTCTGAGGTTACGGCAGCTCGAGATATTGGTGGTAGTTGCAATGGGGATGATATGGATGGTGGTAATGTCTATCGTTTCGTCTCGTCTAAGCATCAACGGCGTCCTTGCCGACCAATTCCTTGCCCATCTTCTTGTCCAATCTGCAGGCAGAGTTGGACTGGATCATGTCCAAATCGACCTTGTGTCCCAGGAGCTATTTACAATGGATGAACGTGAGTCACGGATGCAATTAGAGCCATCATAACTAAAGTGGAAAGTCAAAAGAAAGGCCTGAAAAACGGATATCTTACCTCACGGATGTTATCCAGACCATACTTGATCATAGTAGGACGCTCCAATCCAAGACCCCAAGCAATAACGCGGACATCAGGATCCAGGCCCATGGCCTCCAACATCTCTGGACGGAACATGCCCGAGTTTCCAAGCTCGACCCACTTTTCAAGACCAGGGTGCCATGAGAAGATCTCCATACTTGGCTCGGTATAAGGGTTGAAAGCGGGCTTGAACTTGATGTTAGGTACTCCCATCTTCTCGAAGAAGACTTCCATGAATCCAATCAAATCTCCCAAGGTCAGGTTCTTGTCTGCAATGACACCCTCGACCTGGTGGAACTCTGCCAAATGGGTCGCGTCGACAGTTTCATTACGGTAGACACGGTCGATCGAGAAGAACTTTGCGGGCTTGAACACGCCAGTAGCCTTTGTCTCCTTGGCAAGGCGGTACAACATGTTGGACGAGACCGATGTCGTGTGCGTGCGGAGAATCAACTTCTCGGCCTCCTCAATCTTCCAGTCGTATCCATATCCAATCGAGCCATATCCTCCATGAGAGTGTACTTCCTTAACACGGTTCACATATTCCATGTCCTGGAAGTTGGAGGAGGTAGCGGGATCTAAATGTGCACATTAAGACATGTTAGCACTATCTCCTGAGACATGCAGCAGCTCAATCGAAGGTCTCTTTCCCCTCTTAAGCAGGGTTAGGAAGATGTGTCTGACGACCTACCGAGAAGGAAGAAAGTATCGTGGGCATCGCGGGCGGGATGCTGCTGAGGCTGGAAGAGAGCATCGAAATTCCAGAACGAGGACTCGACAAACTTGTTGGTAGGCATCTCCTCGAAGCTGTATCAGATGTGGGATGTTAGTGGTGATGCAAATGTTTTTGCCAACTACCCTCATATTTGCTAGGTATAGATGACGTACCCGAGCTCAAAGAAAATCTTGCGGAACTCTTCGCGGACCTTCATGAGAGGGTGAAGGTGGCCTCCCTCTGGAGGGTTTCCTGCAAAGTTGTACTTCTTGAAGGTCTGAGTCTTCCATGATCCGTCAGCCAACATCTCTGCAGTCAGATCGGTGGCCTGCTTCTCAATGGTCAGGGAGAACTTGGGTCCCTTGGAAACGTTGTATGAGATCAGTTTACTATTCCAGCACAAATATTTGGAAATTATGAAATTATGAGTCAGTACCCTCGCTAGTTGCGTCTGTGTCCATCTCAAAGCCCGTGTTCGGATGTCCCTAGTTTGTTAACGTACACCTTCTCGACATGCTTGCGGGACTGGAGATCCTTCAAAGTAGCAGGGTTGGAGTGGGTTCCGGTCTCACGAATCTCGAGGGCATCCAACTGGGTCTGATCAACAATTGACTCGACCTATTTGAGGACAGTTCATGGACCAAGGCTAGTTAGTTCCTCCGCGCACTTTTCTTGCTGGATAATACCGCCTGAATGCTAGATCCCATGTTATATACCTCGCGAACAAGCTTGTCGCCATCCTTCTTGATCCACTTGTTCTTGAAAGCCTTTCCCTGACCGATCTTGGCAGAGGCTCCGAGTTGCTTCTACGAGTCCCGTCGGTGAACAATGATCCGTGTTAACATCACTCTTTGAATAATACAAAGCACTCATGTGCAAAGCTGTCATAGCACATTGTCGAACTTCCATGGCTTACAGCAAGCTCGGAGATGGCGATGCCGTCCTTGGGGTCAACAGCATTGAAGACCTTGGCTTCGTGGCTTCCAGAGTTGGCAATTTCGTTACCCTCGGCAGTCAAGACGTAGATGTCCTTTTCAATGGTGGTGTAGGTAACCATCTAGATATTTACAAATACCAGAAATCGCAAACCACATCAGTCTCATTGGCAATATGGGCTTAGGCTGCGTGGACGCGGCGGCGGCTGCGGGTAGTTATGTGCAATGGGTGCGCGTTTTGTGAGGCCTTACGTCTTTGCTGGCAAGCGAATTGAGGACACCAACAACAGCCAGGTAGGGAATAGACGAGCCATCGGCGCTCTTGAGCGAGTCCGTGCTCTCGATGGAGCCCTGCTTGTCGAGCGTGGTGAGGATGAGCGTCTGGATTTCCTCTGAGGATGCCATGATGCGTCGTGGGGTGCAGTAGGTTGGCTGGAGCGATGATGAGCGAGGAGTTGTTGTTTATAGAAATGATAGTTCTGTGACTGGAGGAGGCTTCGATTGCAGCCAATCAAAGCGGTGACTCAGAGAGGATGCGCCTTGCATCCCAAGCAGACAGCCTGTTACCCCCTCAGCAGCGCCGAGCTGTCGACTGACGGTGGACAAATGCAGCTGGCAACAGAACCCTCATCTGCTGCGCCAGGAGCGATGCTGTGTGCACATCCGTGGTATTCAATCATGGACTATCCTGACCACCTGGCGATGCATCCGCATCAGAGAGCACAGCCATTTTTTGCCACCAAAGTCCTTGTCCAGCAGCGCCTCAGTGTTGTTGCCAGGAAACCTTGGGAGTGACACACACACTTTACGGTCTTGTGCTGTGTTTTGGTGAATGTTTCTGGTCTAGATCTTTACTCGCAATTGAGTCGCCTACAACTGTATTGCGGCTCCCCCCGGTAGATCAGGGGTTTAACCGGTTCTACACGGATGCCACCAAGTTGCGGCAATTTCATCAAAAGAACAACCCTAGAACCCTAGTCTAAACGCTCCGTGAGTCTGCGTAGCCTTCTGAGCTCAATCGCGGCGGAGCACAACGCAAGGAGAAAACATGCAAAAGGAGCTGGTCGATTTTGACGGGCGGTGGATGTGCAATATTCCTGTGTGGGTTGGGGTGCGGGGAAAAGACCTTAAAGACCTTATTGCATGAATCATCTCCCTGAGAACAACCAGATCCGGCGGTTGTTGGGTAGCTTGTTTAGCAGATGCTTCACCCGTGAATCCCCGATTCAAGACAAAAACATGAGCTTGAACCAGCGCCCGTGGGAGCCAAGAGGGCTGCGATAAGAGAGGAGTCTACGACGGTGCAGATGGAAGCATACGAGCCTTTGACGACCGAAGCAGAGGGCGAGGGCATTGACGGCACAGCATGAATCGGTTGGCAGAGACGCATGCCAGCAGCGGCGGCATAAAGTATATACCCCGCTCGCAGTGCCGGGCACGCGAACGATGGATCGGCGGTGTCGGCCTGGCTAAACAGGGCTGGGCTGTCCAATGAGAACGAGACCGAAAACTAAAATTTCATATGACGATGATGCCGACGTTTCAAGCCGATTCATTATATAATGGCTGCTCCAGTGTACGAACTTTGCGAAAAAAACGTGCCTGGATCCGAAAACGATTTCATCTCTTTTCTCTTCCTTCCTCTCTCCTTCCTTTTCTCTTCTTCTCTTCTTCTTTTTCCACACCCCCACTTTCCTCCCCTCCCTCCCCCTCCCCACTCTACCCAGATCAATCATGTCTGAATTCCGCGAGGTTGAGCCTGCCCAGAAGTTGGTCCCCCAGACCTCTGCTGTCAAGTCTTTCTTGTCCGGAGGATTCGGTGGTATCGCCTGTGTCCTCGTCGGCCACCCCTTCGATCTTGCCAAGGTAAAAATCACAAACACACAAACTACTCTGGCAGGCACTCTACATGGACATGATGGTTGATACTGCCTGGATAGCTTAACAGGAGAGGTTCAAACCGCTACGACATCAACGATGACAGCGATAACAACTGGACGAGGATGCGACCAATATTCAATTTCTTGCAGGAGTGTCATTCATCTCGAGATGAGAAAACGGTCGAATGGACCTGACCTTGTCTTGCGAATCTCGAGCACGCCCTAAATCACCCCGCAGCCTTGGAACCCCTTTCGACAGCGAAAGCCATACTGTCGAGAAATGATCGAAAGGAATCGAGAGAGTCGCTTTACAAAAGCTAACGCGCCTCCATGATGCCCCCTGTCGTTTTTTTTTAAATCCGCAAATAGGTCCGTATCCAGACCAGTGCCAACGGTGTTTACAGTGGCACTGCCGATGTCTTCAAGCAGACCTTGAAGGCCGATGGTTTCCGCGGTCTCTACCGCGGTATGGCCACGCCCCTTGTCGGAGTCACGCCCATCTTTGCTGTTTCGTTCTGGGGTTACGATATGGGCAAGAAGATCGTCTATGCTGCCACGCCTGGCCGTGCCAGCACCGAGCTGACCATTTCCGAGCTCGCCTTTGCCGGTTTCTTCTCTGCTGTGCCCACGACGCTGCTCATGTCCCCCAGCGAGCGCGTGAAGGTCATCCTCCAGGTAAGCTACCGCCACCGCACTGTGGCCAAGACGATCGCTGTGTGTTGTGTAGATGTGGGTGATCGGTCGCTCTCACGTGCGTCTCGACAAAGCTCTGATCCCTCCGAGAGGAGAGGGTTTTTGAGTTGAGGTGTGCCGTGTGATTTGTGGCCGCTTTTGGACAAGCGAATTCGGATCGCGATTTCAATTATCTCATCTGCTTTCGCTGATGCCTCCTGCGCTTTTGTTCCTTAAACTGACAACTTAGACCCAAGGCTCTGGCGCCAACAAGCTCTACAACGGACCCGTCGACGTCGTTCGTGCCTTGTACAAGGAGGGCGGTATCGCCTCCATCTTCCGTGGTACTACCGCTACCCTGTTGCGTGACGGACCCGGATCTGCTGCTTACTTTGTTGCCTACGAGTTGGTCAAGAAGGCTCTCATCCCCGCTGGCGGCACGGCCAATGACTTGAACCCCCTCTCTGTCTTGTTTGCCGGTGGTACGTTCTCGCTGAACTGCTTTGTCCCTATTTGTCTCCACAGCCGAACATTCCCATGTCCATATTCTTATTTGTCTCGTTTCGGCCAACGATTAATCTCTCCATTCGTCTCTCTCTCTCTCCCAAACAGGTATGGCTGGTGTTGCCATGTGGACCATTGCCATTCCCCCAGATGTTCTCAAGTCCCGCCTCCAGTCTGCTCCCGCTGGCACCTACAAGGGCACCGCTGATGTTCTCCGTGTCCTCTTGAAGACCGAGGGTCCTCAGGCCTTGTTCAAGGGTCTCGGACCTGCCATGCTCCGCGCATTCCCTGCCAACGCTGCGTACGTATACACCCCTGATAGTGTGCTGTTCGGCCTGCACCTATTTTTTTATGTTGTTCGTGCAACGTTCTTTGTGTTCTAATGCACGCTTTTCAATCTTTTTACCGCGCTCGTTTATAGCACCTTCCTTGGAGTCGAGTACAGTTTGCGTGCCATGAACATGATCTGGTAAACAGTAGCAGTCAACAGGATTCCTCCTCATGGCTGAGAACATCCTGATATTACCCGCCATCCCACACACGTCTTCTCCTCCTCCGCTAAATTGGCTGCGTACCCGTAAAAAAACTTCACCGACACATAGAACGATATCGAATGTTTTCTTGTTCACTCGCCTTGTAAAATAAAAATATGAAATCTGTATGTGATAACAAATGATGGAGCAGCAACAGAATGGGACAGACAATGAGGAACTTGACATGTACCATCGCGATAGCAGGCGTATAAGCAAGACGATGTGCTGGCTTGATCGAGAGCGATAACATTGGGATACAAAAACAAAGGACAAACATACTAAAGCATATTTTGAAAAAGCACTGCTTGTTGCTCAGTTTGTTTGTTTGTTTACTTGTTGGAGAGCGGGTAGGTGCGATGGGCGGTAGTGTGGCATTGATAAAAAGCGGATTGGAATATTGCATTAGTCGACAATGTTGATGGCGATTACACAAGTTGAAGAAGTCTTGTCAACAACATTTATCGCGATAGTGAAGTGGATTGTGTGGATGGTCGTTTGCGCCTGTGGTGTGGACGAAGATTTGAGAGAGCTTCCTCGAGAGTGGGATTGTCGATGATGGATATGGTAATCGTGGACCAAAGGGTGCACTCGAATGTTCGTCGTGTGGATAGCTGGGAGATGAATAATGAAGAGCTGGGCGGATACACGCATGCACACCCGCCACTCGCATAATATTGTAAACACTCAAACACTGCGTTGGCTCCGCTCTTCTCTCTTCCCCCATCACCCATTCCTCGTCCAGCTAAATCCCCTCGTCCCCATCCTCATCCTCATCCCCATCCATCCATCCATCCATCCATTTACACCCCCAGCACACATACACAGACATACACGCACACACACCCCCTCGCCCTCTCGCTCTCTTGCTCCCCGTCACTTTTGTACCAGAACAGGTACGAACCTATCTCACACCAATCTCTCCACACTTGTATTCACTCTCTCACCCACTCTCGTCAACTCACCACCATCGGACAAACAATCAGCCATCACTTGCACATCGCCTCCATGTACTGCCATCAGCAATGGGCTCGACTCAACTCTAAAACCACCATGCATAAACCCTTTTTCACGAACCACTACCTCTCGTCTCGCCTCCTTCCAAAAGCACCGCATTGACTCCCTTTGCTCTGTCCCTCCCTGAAGGACAGAAGGGGAAAAAAGAAGAAAGAAAAAAGAGAGAGAGAGTCGTCTATTATCCTTTTCCTTGGAATCTATTCCTTCGCTCCGCTCTACACCCCCCTCCTGCTAACGGTTATCGTAGGGAGTTACCCCGTCGTTTAATTAAGGCATCATGGCTTATTGACGAAACGAGTGACTAACAGGATATTTTTACATCAAAATGGCTTACTAGGGAGTCTTACCCCGCCCCCTTATAATCGACTATTCGGGCCAGCTCTTGCCTTTTTTAAAATAAATAGCTACCCCTCGAACTTGCAACGCTGCAATACGCATACATCGCCATCATCCAACATCTTCGCCACCATGACTACAGAGGTGCGATTGCAGCGCCAGCTGGAACACAACAAGCGACTTCGCGAGCAATACGAACTGGAGCGGATTTCTGTATCACAAGCCAGCACAATGTACGTTCACATTTGTTGTTACTGTTGTTGTTGTTGTTGTTGTTGTTGTTGTTGTTGTTGTTGTTGTTGTTGTTGTTGTTGTTGTTGTTGTTGTTGTTTTTCTTATAGTTCTCCTTGCATTATTCGCCACGGCCTTCGAAACTTTCTTTTATATTACCGCCCACTGAGCTTGAGTTACTTCAAGACAACTCCTGGGTGGGGGGGTTGGACTCTTGAAGACAAAAAGAGTGGAGGGGGGTGAGAAGTAAGACAAAAAAAAACGGGTAGAGGGCTCGCTTGAGCAGAAGGTGCGTGCGTGCATATTAAGCGAGAGAGATGAATGAGCTCTGAAAAAATTGATTTGGGCTGCGTAAGGGCTTGGCCTGGGCGGAAGAACGCTCGCCCGCTCTTGAAATAGAGTGGCTGCACGAAGCACTTGGTAGGGTGTCCACCAAGTCCTGCAGGAGCTTGCTTACCCTTCGGGGGAGTGGCTCTTCAGAAAAAAGGGGCGCGGTTCCCCTGCCCCTGAAAGAGGAGACGAATGATAGAGAGAGGGTGAAGACTAGGGAGCGGCAAGAGCTGAGGATCGGGACTCTCTCTCTCGAGCCCTCGAATCAAACCATGGCCCCCCTAATATTGTTTCAACTCCAATGCGGGATGTGCCTTTGTGTTCCTCTTCCATCTCCGCATTAACTGTCTGCATGAAAAGGCAATGATCAGATGATATTTTTTTGCTCGTATGATTTTTTCAACCCTAACACAGCTTGCATTCTTTTTTTTTGCTGCTTTTCCCCTTTGTTTGCCATATAGGCTTATCAAGTACTGCATGGCGAACAGAGACGTTTTTGTAACACAGGTTTGGGGAGAGCAAGATAAACATGACGACCCTTTCATGGTTCAGCCCAAGGGCTGTTGCACTCTCATGTAAATCATCATTCAATAATACAAAATAATAATAAAAAAAATATACCGATATGCCGGGGACGCGTCCCTACACTACTGTACTCAGCATTTTTTGTTTTTGAGGATGTACACATCAAGTCTCTTTTCAGTCCTCGTTCAGCTTACTTCTTTTTGTTGATTGTCTGCAGGTTTTGATAGTAACATGCGGGGGAAAGTTCTATTTCATTTGGAAAACTATTCATTCAAAATCTTCACTTGGCAAAGACCGGGGACGCCAAGGCGGACGACGAGGCCCTCTCTTCACATAGCTCACTCATCCGCTCCATATCGGCCTGCTCAAACGACTCGACCGCCATCAACTGGTCATAAACATCCGTCTCCTTCACAAACGGATACCGGTTCGCCATCGTTCGGAATGTCAGGATCCGCTTGATGATCGTTGCAATCGTTCGGTGTTTGTGCATGTTCACCATCGATGGTGGTGGTGAAGCGTTATAGGAAGCCAAGGCAGCGGCAGAAGGGGCTACGGATGAGGCGGAGTGGCTGCTATAAGGCGTAGAGGCCGCGCTCTGCGATGAATTCGGTAGTTGGTTGGCAGAAGTATCTGCGGTGGGTGGATGGGATTGTTGTATGGCTGAAGCAAACGGCGTCGACGTCTTGGATTCGATGTACGATGGTAACTCGGTATTATATAGTAGGTCTGATAGGTAGACAGCCAGGAATGGGATGCATCCGCCATGTGGTTGCTGTTGCTGTTGGTTCTGTTGCTGTTGCTGCTGCTGGAGCAGTATTACGTTGACACCTTCCTTGTCTTTATCCTTGTCCTTTGTCAGGGATGATACCAGGGACGGAAAGACTTGTCCGGAGATTAAGTTACCAGAACTCTTGCCAAAGGATGACGAGTGATTGTGAGAGATATGTCGAGGATGGCTGCCGGCCAGTGGACTCTGTTGACGGTTCTTGTCTTTGTCCTTCTCCTTCTCTTTATCCTTGCCCGCCATCTTACTAAACAGATTAGCGCCAACGCCACCCATCGAATTGTGCTTGCCGCTGCTTCCTGGACTGCCAGCAGAAGCCGTTGTTTGAGTAACAGCTGTCGATCCTTCCTGCCCAGCAGAGGAAGCACCAGTCCCAGTAGCACCTCCCCACTCGTCTGCAATGCTCTTCATGGCGTTGCGGAGATGTTTCCAGTTATGGAACATGGACGTAAACTCTTCGAGGTCCTGCATGAGCCTCGTTTCTGTTGGCCGGACCCTGGCCCAGGTCTGGCTCAGGCGAGAGACTTCATGATTCTGGAGACCCAGCATGATTTGCGTGAGGGAACTGAAGTTGGAGTGGTTGTAGCAGGTCTAGGTGGATATATAATGTGACGAATAGAGGACAAATCAAACGCGTTTTAGCTTAATGCAAGTTAATGCTAGTTCGTTTTTGGGTTCGAAACTTACATGAGCAATCCTGATAAACTTTTCGACCACTTTGACTCTCAGATCCAAGTCCGTTGTCCTCAGGATCTCCGAGGACACCCAATGGCACATCTATCGAAAATTAAGCACCATTCGTTGTCAGCAACAAATAAGAGCAGACATGCAGTCACTGGGCGATGCGGATGCTCTCCAGTCTTACCAGGTTGAATCGATCCACCAGCTGCGTCACGCTCGGACTATCTTTCGTGTGCCCTTGGTGTGCAAACCTCTGCGTATGCGTTCTTGCCGTCTGAGACGTGTGGCTGCGACTCAGTGGCCAGGGGTTCGCCTTTCTTTTCGAAAGCGGTGCCGCCTGAGGATTCAGATCACTCTCATCCAATGTATTGCTCATGACGGCACCACCGACATTGCTCGTATCGCTGCCTTCCGCCTCATGTTTACTTGCCCCAGAGTTGTCCTCAGTGGCAGCGGCAGTAGGAGTATCAACAGAGGCGTCCGATGGCTTCTTTTTCCACCCAGCATTAACCAGCTCATACCAGGGAATCTGATTTAGGTGTTCGCGTTCGATCAGGCACAACTGCTGAGCAATCTGTTCTGACCGGTATTGGAGAACAATCGACGGTGGCGGCCTCAAAAACTCTCGTGTTGAGGAAATGATGCTCTGGAAGCGGGGGTTCATAGGACTTCGCTGCTGGCTGTAGATGTTATTGTGGTCGCGGTTATATTGCTGGTGTTCCACCTCCATAGGATAGTGCATTGGCGAGGGCATTCGGTAGACGTTTGAGGTTCGGGTAACTGGGTTCGACTTGGGTACAGGTCTCGCCGCTAGAGGAGTTGCTGTCTCTAGATCGGCGGTCGTCTGGAGCAGATGGGGGTCGGAGCATGACCGCGTCTGGCTGCCCGAGAGACCAGAGTTGGGGCCGAAAGCCGCCAAAGGACGAGGACGTGTCGATCCCTGGTGCCGTCCTAGTGACTGAAGCGACACTTGCGGGACCTGTCGGCCAACAGCTTTGCTCTGACCATTATTATTGTCCTGACTGATCAATAACTGCACTTGCCGCTGGGTCTCCTGAAGAGCGGCGGCATAATCTGCTCCCTCTAATAATGTCCTCGAACAAGAACCTTGCCCGTGGGTTGCCGTGGATGACATATTAATCTCATGACAACTCTTTCTCTCTTTTTGCTGCTGGCGAGAGGAAGCGACCCAGCTTCCCATGCTTTGGACTTCCACAGAGTGACGTCTCTGTTGAGGATACTCATGCAAAAGGCTCTCACTCTGACGATGCTGGAGATAATGGTGATGGTAATGAAGGTGCATGATGGGGACTGTTTGGCGGTGCGGATGTTGAGCTAGGGTGCGGCTTCTGCGTAGACTCGTGTCAGTGTTTAAGCCATCGATGTCGTTGTCTTCACGGAACTCCTGCTTCGCTCCGTCGGCACCCATTGTCTTGATTCCCGAGACGTCGCTCCCGGGGAAACGCGCAGCTTCAACAGGATCCCTGTCATGGATAGCTTCAGCGCTCTTCCGACGCATGCCATGTTCTTGTGGATGAGGAGTCTCCGGTCCATCTTTGGTCGGCTCTGGAGTACCATTTGAAGTCTGACTACTGTAGAGGCGCTCCATAAACCGGTCAACATTTCCAACGTCGCTGCTTTCTTTGATTGCCTGGCTTGGAGGCAGGTGTCCCTGACTAAGCACCGCTCCAAAGATGGAAGAATTTGTTGACGAATAGGTCATCCAGGATGCACGATTGTCACGTTTTTGAGTAGTCCTCCGAAGGGGCCGGCCACTTGACGGAAGTGCCAGGTGGGAAGAACTCGGGCAATCCTCCTCTCCTTCCTCACCCCAATCCATGGTATCTGGGTCCAGTTCCAGAGCTTCCTTGGTAGTAACTAGCCCATTTAATGGCAATGAAAGTCGTCTCAGGATACTAGGCGTCGGCTGTTCCTGCAGCTCGCCTTCATCCGGCGCTATAAGTCCAGAGCTCCTATTCAACTGCACATCGCTGGATATCATCGCCTTCTCTAGCTGCCATGGACGATTATCCGCCTCTAGACGTCGTGAGACCAAGCGGACATCAACCCTGCTTCTTCCGCGTGTCGGCGTCTGGGCGTTGCTCCTGCTCGTCGACTCTGACCGAAGATCCTCCTCATCACTCGACCATTCGGTAGTGACGACACTGCGACGACGACGTGTATCAACTGCCTGCAGTTCATCACGCAACAATCGATGTCCCTCAGAGGATGACACGATACTGTTCGTAGCAGTATTGGTATTGACAATCGTCGACTGCTGCGACTTCTTGTTGCCATTGCGATATGTCCGATCTTCGTTCCAATATCTGGTCGCACCAGAAGCAGAAGCGACATGCCCCATCCCTACCAAATCCTGGCCACTTCCTCGACGTCCTCCTCCTCCTCCTCCTCCTCCTCCTCCTCCTCCTCCTCCTCCTCTGGACCCTGTCATCAGTGAATACGAAGATGCAGAACTTTGATGACGGCGAAGGTCCAGACTCGATGATTTAGGCAGAAATACACGCTTGACCTTTGACAACTGCTCGACAGTTGCCACCATATATTGGGACCATGTTTTCTTCTTTTCTCCAGAAATGGTCGAACGTGGAGGTGGGTTGATATACGGCTCCAGGGGCCGTGGTGAATCAGGAGGTGATGCTGCAAAGGATGAGGACGAATCGATGGCAGCGTCCACATAAGAAAGTGGTCGTGGTTGAAGTCGGGCATCGTGCGCTCGTGGCACGGTGTGGCTGCGATGATGGTGTGGTGAATGGTCCGACATGTCCGACGAGTGGAGATGAGCGGTATGACCTTTGGAATGTGACGATGCTGTGGGCTCGCCACCATTGTCGGTAAAGGCGAGTGATGATGCACAGTCAGGATCTGCCTTATTATCAGATCCGGCAGAGAATGCAGGTGAGGGCAGGTGGCCACTGTTGGTCATTGCCTCAGCCGGCGGCTGTCCATCATCGATACTGTCGTCCTCAAAGTCAGTGTCCTCAGTTTCACCGTCAGAGTTTTCCTGTGAATGTTGCTGTCCTCGTTGGATCGCATAGTCGGCCTCTTCTTCGTACATGTCCTCTTCGCTCTGACTGCCTGTGGAGGAGAGATCGAACTCCCTATCTGTCGATTCATCTGCTGAAGATCCCTCGTCATTGCTTCCGTCGAGCTCATCATCTTGTGCAATTGTTGATTGATGGAGGCGCGTCTGTCTGTTCCCACTTGTTTCTACGCTCGATCGTTTGCTCGAAACTGGTCTGGTCTGCGTCCGCTCTACATGGGCTGAGAAATGAAAGAGAATGTGGTTAGATTTGATAATAAACAGATTACAGTACCTTCCATTCAAGAATAATATTGGTACTTGCCTGGATTGGCGGGGCGCCGCTGAGTGGAACGACGCGTGGCCTCCTCGCTTTGTTTTGTAGTCGGCCGTTCGAGGGCCATTTGAGTCATCTCGCGACAGTGGCTCTTCCTCTTGAGCTGGAAGAGTCGCCGTAATTCTTTGACAATCCTTTGATCACGGACACTTGACGAAACGATGGGATGCTCGGACAACGACCTCAGACTCTGCACTAGTGTCCGACGAAGGACCTTGGATCCCATAAAATCGTATTCAAAATAGTTCAGGAGCCAGTGGCGCATGGTGACAAATGTCCGGATACGGACGATCTGCCGTTGCGGGGTGTCCTCGGTCAAAGCCCAACGGAAGCGAGCCAGTAGGAGCTTGAGTAGAGCAAGGGGTGATATGAACAGTCGGTAGATGAGGAAGAAGTCTGTAAGGAAAGTGTAGTCTGTGATCGGGGAAGGGAAAAGAAAAAAAGTAATAGAAATGACTGGTCAACAACGCGCTCTTCACTACCTCGCGTCGCAACCTTTTCTATTTAAAAGGCTGCAAAATATTACCTATATCGCTTGTGAGTTTCTCGACCAGCTTCTCGACAGTGGCAGCCATTATCACGCGTTCTTCTGAGGAATTAATCGAGGCACCCTTGGACGACGAGACCACAACGGAGCTAACAGGCCGGATAATCGAAATGGATCCGCCAAGTCGTTCCAGCGGCTTGGCGAAACCGGGCGAGATTGGATTACTAAGGCCTAAAGAGCTGTCGGGAGGATTATGGGCAACACTGGGCCGTCGGACCTCAGAGGCACTCGCTTCGTTGCTTTTCTGGACATGTCCTCTATCGTTCTCGAATGAGTCTCTCCCTTTATCTCTTCCTTTAAAGGCCTCCCCTGTAGACCATCGTTTGACAGCGGAGGACGGCTCTGGCAGCGATGAGGGCGACGAAAACGTACTATTCTGCATGACTTGGATGCTAGTCGCGGTGGAAGACACACTTCCGCTTCTGATATTGCCTTGAGTCATTACTGGAGGAGAGTCAGCTGCAGACGAAGAGGATCCAGCTGCTATGCTTGAATCGGAAGGAATACTCCAGACAATGTAGGCCCCGTTGTCATCCGACTGGATCTGATCAAAGATGGAGGGGTCGTACTCTGGGACGAGCTCGAGCGCACTCTGGCTACCACCCATGTTGTCTTGCTGACTACGGCCTTGGGTTTGGCGGCTCCCTGAGGTGCTGACTCTTGCACTCTCCATGCTCTGGTCATCACGCGCTGCAGATGACCTTGCTCCACTAACATTGCTGCAATCGTTGGTCGACATATTACCGCTCCGCCTGGAAAAACCATCTGCACTACTGGTCCGGACCTTGTCAAACGTTAAATCGATTTCTGTAAAGGATGGAATTGGCGGAATGATGTAGGATGAAAAATAGTCGGTGGGCGATGAAGCTGTAGTCGAAGTGGGATTTGTAGAATCATCTCCGGCAGTGTATATGTCCCTTCGGCTGACACGGAGGCCATTGCTACCAGAGTCTCCGTTCCACTCGATGTAGCTGATGGTAATGCTGTCGTGGTCGACGTTTGCTTGGCTGTCAGCAACAGCAACAGTTGCTGTGGCCTCTGAGCTGTGGCCGGCTGCAGCTGATGTGGTTCGTGTGCAGCCAGGTGTTGTATTCAGGGGTGGAAGAGATGGTAGAGGGGAGGAGAGGGACTTTGGGAACACAATTCGCATCTGTGCAACCGAGACCTCGTCGTCAACAACCATGGTTTGGCCGATGTGACAGTTCACGTAAGCCAGATCTCCTTCCCGATCGCAGGCCAAGTAGTCCTCCTCAACATCCGCGAACGGGTGTATGGCAGAATCGATACTGTTCTCAAAGAGGTTCGAGCCATTAAAATGCATTCTATTAGAGTCTTTACCAGGCATTGATGGTCCAGACTCGCCAATTGCCAGTGCAGCAACGATATCAGCAGCGGATGGTGAAGAAGGTGCGTGTAAAGTTTCCAACTGATGTCGAATGTTAGGGGGCTCTCTCAGCTCAGAGGGGTTATTGCTAGTCGAATTTGTTTCGACTGTGAGGGTACTTGATGCCAATTCTGTTTTAGGCAGGATGGTTTGTGGTATTTGCTTGGTTGGCTTCGATGCAGCTGACTCTGTTGCAGGGGTGCTGGCATGCATCGGAAAAGATGGCGGTAGAGCGGATCGAGCGATAACGGGCTTTGTAACACTCATTGGGACTGACAGTGGTGTGTCTGCTGTTGGCACTGCAGTAGTTCCAGCGGTTATCCCTGTCTGTTTTCCTGTTCCTGTCCCTGTCCCTGTTCCTGTTCCTGCGACGCCCGTCCAACGCACTGAATCTTTAGACATAGGTAGACTACGTGCATGAGAGGTGCAGGGTACAGGTACAGGTGCAGGGGCACACGTCAAAGAAATAGAAGAGGATAAGAAGGGCAATTACACCCGCCATTTGTCGTCGCGGGCCAAGTGTCGGGGGGCACAGTGAAAAGTGATGGGAAGACAAAAGCGAGGGGTCAGAGGAAGAAATGTGAAGTAAACAACACACCGGAAAGACGAGACCGCGAGAGAGAGACGATGGCAACGAGGGGAATGAAAAGAGGAGAGGACCGTAGTCAGAATAGTCAGTTTTACCATCATACCGTTCGCCATCGGCGAGATAACATCTGTTCACGCCGAGCTCTTACGTCGAGACAAGAAGACCTTTTTGAGGTTGGAAGACAGCTGCGTTGACAGGAAGAGATGCTGTCGAGTGCATGTATGAATGTGGGGCTTTAGATCGTTATCTCTCTTCTCCCTCTCTTTTGTATAATGCCTCTATTCTTTGACGCACCCGGAAATGAACGAAATAAACAAAAACGCGTCAGGACGTTGGTATCCGCGAGGAACGTGAGCGAGGCAGGGATCAGCAAAGGGCAATGCTGCAAACAGCTCCAGTCGGGTGGGCAGATCGCCATTCAAGATACAGCCGAGGTGCCCAGAGACTTGATTGCTGCTGGTGGATAGGAGGATAAGACGCGAGGGGGGGAACCTACGGTACGGTGTTCCTAGTTTCGTCGTTGGGTGACAGTGTGTGCCAGGGGGCTGCGAGTTTCAGCGGCCGAGCACCGCAGTAGGAGGGACGAGTGCGAGACGTGGTGACGGTTGCAATGGATGGAGAGAGGATATCGTTGCCAGGGCAAAGACGAATAGGATTACAGTTTGGGCTTCGTTTCCTTTATTGTATTCTCAGATGGGTGGGCGGGGACCCTGGAACGCGTGGGTGATAGGTCATGGAAAGAAAAGCATGCACAGGAATGAAAAGGATGATTGGATGGGGCGAGAGAGTGAATGCGATTCGATGATGATGAAAGGGGAGTGGGGGGGAATGAACGAAGCGAGGATTGCATCGATTAGACGATGCACACTCCGTCCTCTCACACTCCGTCCCTCACTTGCTCCCTGCCTCCCTTTTTTTTTCATTGTTTTTTTTTCCCTCACAGGCGATGCGTCTGTTTGTAACGCACTGCACAATTGCAGGCACACTGCCTGCCACTGCGGCCATCAACTTGGGGCACATGCAGTGGTGACCAACCCTCTTCTCACAGAGGAGCGTTGACGTGCAATAGTGACTCAAAAAGCGAGACACAAAAGAGGGACGCAAAAGCGCGCATGCATGTTCCGAATGCAGCTCAAACACAATCGCCCGTGTAGCTGGCAGGGAGAATAGGACAACTGGACAACACATGGCGCTGTCGATGTCTGAGTCTGACGATGAGACGCTGACCGATGCGCGGGCCTGTGGATCTGAGAAGATCTGATTTAAACTTCAGATCTCGAAAAAGAAGGCGAGGGGAGGTGTGCAACCTTGTCAGGTCAGAAGTGCTCTCATCGAAATGGCCAGTGCTTTTACTCCATTGCATCGAGAAGAAAGCCGAAATTGCTACCCTGCGCCCTTTTTTTTTTTAATCCGTCTTCACGAGTTTCGCACCTGTCCAGCAAGACCACCGGTTCCTCAGCTTTGTTGTCTACGCATGTCGCGTTTGCGCAACGAAACCTCCACTCTGTTTCCACCTTTTTTGCCATCATGCATGAGCCGTTAGCACTTGCAAGAAACTATGCAATGCCGTGAAAAGAGCTCGGACGATAGCCCTCTCGATCCTTTTTTTTTTGCTGTTGGGGTCAGGCTCCCCGTCCTATTTCCCCCCCTCCCCCCCTGACCTGTTTGTGTGTTGCTTCTGTCTACTCTTTGCTTGTTAGGTCTGATTGGGAGCAAATACAATACCGGTAAGACACGCGTTAGTGCAATTGAACCATTAGCTCCGCTGCAGCTCGTACTGCTGTAGTTTACAAATGCACTTGTGCACTGCAGCGGGCAACGCCGACCAACACGCTGCAGCATCAACACCAACTGTAGTCAAGACCTTTGGGGGCAGCGGAACGAGAAGCAGGACACCGAGAAGAAAGGGAGGGAAGAAAAAAAATGAAAGGGGGTTGGGAGGTTGGGACACCATCACTTTTCAGGAACAGGACACCCTCTCCGCGTCCCCGCATTTCCCTTTTACTTGACCCAAGATGGCTGTCCGTTCCAATGGCTTTCGCTCGGCGCTCCACCTTTTTCGTTCTCTCCTCCGCAACACTCATTTCGAATTCCATCCTCATTTGCATTCCAAAGCCGAGTACCGCCGCACGAGAGAGCACCCAAACAGCTGGCAGGAACAAATTCAGCGGCCGCCCACGTTATTTTCAAGCAAAAATGAACGACGCAACGACTCTCCGCCGACCTCCACTGCGTCACTTTGGGCATGGGGCGGACCTGCAACATCTTAAAGCGCTGAATGGCATGAGCAAGGATCAGAATGAGGACGAGTTCAAGGTACAGATCTCGTGGCGCCAGAAAATCAACATATGGATGATTAACGAAGGCAAGTTTTTGCTCCGTTTCGTCCCTCTCTGTCTGCTTTTTGCTTCGCCCGTCGCGCGAAAGATGGATTTCACTGCAATAAACCTTGAAAACACGCGAACTGATCTGTTCGTTTTCTTCTCTCTCTCTCTTTTTTTTTTTCCATAGGCAGCCGCGCGATCTTCCTTGGTCTTTGGATCCTCATCCACATCGGTCTCTTTAGCCTCGCCTTCTTCAATTTCTTTTACTCTGACAACTTCGAAATCGCTCGGTCTACACATACAGTGGCCGACGAATGTTAAGAGTTAACGTTATGCTACATGCATGAAATGTATATACATTTAGGATATACAGGAGTGGTGGCAATTAATGCTAATTTATACCTCAGTAGCTTAAGGCCTTGTCTCCAGGGATAAAGTCGTTGTGGCTGTGGAGCAAACGGAAGATTTCGAGGATACATTCAAGAAGCATGCTGTCACCAATTCTTCCAAAATATATTTACTGGCTGGCCATGTGGTGGATGATCAGGACACTGGCGTTAAGATTCTGCACTTCAGTTTGATGCCGGTCCTCTGTTCGCGTCGATTCTAAGAATGGTTGGCGAATGATTTTTTACAAGGACTATATTCATAAGACTCGGTCAAAAGCAACTAACAATCGCCTTTTTCTACGTTTTTCATTTTTTTCTATTTATTCTACAGAAGTGAGGGAAGCATGATGGGATTGAGGGTGAACCATCGAATTCAGTGGCATTTTTATTTTGGCAACATGTTCGTGCGGAAATCAGCCATATTTCCCTGATTGGCCGTCAAAGGTCACTGGCATCTGCGCCCTGCAAACCGAGCTTCTGAGAGACACTTTCTAGCTTCGCCTCCAAACACGACTCTAACCAGCCCCGTGCTCAAGTCCCTCGACTTTTGTTCACATTCTTTAAATGCTTCGGCA
>MU616612.1:0-82385 GCA_025201705.1 Dissophora ornata
CCTTCTCTAAAAAAAATGTGATATTATTATATTTTGTACTATGTGGAATTATAGATATATATGAAAAAAAAAAACCTGATTTTCTGTATTTTAAATGAATGTTGGACGCTGTCCGTCGCCCTCGTCCCTCAATGGCAGCGAACTTGAAGATCCACCACTGTGAGCTGCAGCTCCAGATCCAATATCCAAAATTTCCTGAAAGCTCTGAGGACTGCCCGGAGGGCTCGATCCGAAATCGAACCCTTCTTCAAAGTCCAGCGTGAGTCTATTCACTGCCCTGCTGAGCCTGCTCGGGTGATGTGGGTAAGATCCCTCCATCGGACTGTAGTTCCCACTCTCATCCTCCTCCTCATCCAACATGAGCCCATTTTTCTCTTCCTCGGGTGTGTACGAGTCTTCGTCTTCCTCGAGAATAGTCGCCGAGCCGTACGCGGGCAACTGGTCCTCCATCACCTCCTCATCGGAATCGTTATTGACCAACAGACTGGCAATCTGAGACTCTCGGCAGAGCTGGGCGATCGTCTGGAAATCGCCTTCTTCGTCCGTCTGATAAAAAAAAAGTGAGTGATGCTGTTAGTGTTATTTTCGGCGTCGGAAGACTACTTAAATGCGGATATTCCTCCTTCGAAAACATACCATGACAACGTGTATAGCTCCTGGCTGATTAACAACATGGTAGAGGCATCTGATGTTGTTTCCTGGGATAATTTGAACAAGATCACCCTACAGAGCCAAACGATATGTTGTGTTAGGAACGAAATGACATTTGGTGGCAAAAAAAAAAAAAAAGGAAGGAAGGAAGGAAGCGGGTCCAGAGACAGCCAACAAATACTCACAGTTTCAACGTGTCGAATCTCAATGAATGATGGATCAAACGCGATGACATAAGGCAACGAGAGCGCACAGAACGTCGGGACTCCTTCCCAGTGAATGATCCATCCGTTTCGCGCACGGCGTCCAACCTTGTCAACGTAAAATGCAAAATCTAAATATACAAACGCGATAGTAATGGTTAACACAGGTAAAATACAACCACGAGCATGAGATTGAACACAGCCTTAAAAAGAAATCAGAGGAGGAGGAGGAGGAGGAGGAGGAGGAAGAGGAGGATCGTACCTTCATAACAGAGCAAGAAGGAAAATGAGTCACCCGAGCCAACGCGATAGATGGCCAAAGGCTTCAGGTTCTCGTCCTTCTTGTGCACAAAGTCCAATGTGGGGTCGTTGACATCCAGCAACTCCTGGGTGTTCAAGTTGGTTAGATCAATCAACTCAAAGCCCTTGCTGCATCCGACGCAGAGAGTGTTCCTCAAGAAGTGAAGAGAGTTGGTCTCTCGAGGAACGTAAAAGTCCTAGGAAGAGCGGAGAAGAAAAGAGGAGCGCCCAAATTGTAAGCGTCACATACACAGTCTCGTCATCAGCACGTCTTGCCATCCTAAAAATACTTACTTTGTACAACCTGAATAGCTCTGTGTTGCCTCCGCGAAGCATTGTACGCAGGCTGTGCTTGTTCTTCTTGGAACCACCCTGTTCGATCGGCTCCAGGGTCTTGACGGTCGAGCTCTGATCGAGAGCATTGACAGAGTTCTTGACAAGACCAACAAGGGTCTTGTTCTGCCACACTCCAATCTTGAAGAAGCTGACAGAGGATCCCAGTTTCTTAAACCGTTTGTTGGGCGTGGAATCGTTTGGATCCATTACCTCGAATCCATAAGCGAGTAGCTGCTTCTCAGCAAGCACCAGCAATATACGTTCATCCTCCAGAACATCGACCTGTGACACGCGTTCGCGAGGAATGATCTTGATAAACTGGCCTTTTGGCCTGCCAACAAACACACCGGCGTCTGTTCCAATGACAAGTTGTCTTCCATTGTCTAGAATAACATATCGAGGCGATGAGCGTTAGTGATTCGTCAGGAATACGTTGAGGGATCTTGTTACCTGGTGCATAGTGTAATAATAACGCTTTCAACAGAAATTCAAGAGTAGCACAGGCTTACCATAAGTCGAGGAGCAATTGACCTTGTTGCCCGAGGAAAAGAACCTCTCGGAAAGTGGCAACAGTTTCCATGAGTCCGCCTTATTTTTCAGCGCCTGGATCTGTTTCTGGATCTTGTCCATCCAGTTCTTCCTTCCAGCGTGCGTCGTGGCGTACAAGGTAAACGAGCCTCCATATCGTCCCATGTGCGTGAAAACGATAGGGTATCCCGATTTAGAGTCTGAGGTGATCTTGGACAGCGGTCCCGAAGTGGGCGTGATTTTCGAGACGACGGTGCTTGCATGGGACGATGACTTGTGTGGAATCAGCGACGATGATCGACGAGAAGATTTCGTGATAGGCTCCTCCATCGTCGACAACGTCAGCAATTCGAGAGGTATCGGCCGCTTGTGGACCTTGTAGCCCTCGCCTCCCTTGCCCTTCTTCTCTTTGGTCAAAAGAAGCACGTGGTCAAAAACAAACACATAGAGGTCTGCATGTTCTGAACTCGTTCCTTTTTTCTTAAGTGGTCCTTTCATGATCAACTGACGATCCTTTGCGAGAAGGTTCAGCTCCTACAGACGAAGAACATGTGTTATAGACCGGTAGAAATTGATAGACAAAAGAAAATTATTCGCACAAAATCGATGGACTCACCATAGGCTCGCTTTTCCATTGAAGACCCTTGTTGATCTGTCGCAGATTGAAAGCATTTTCGCATTTGCCAGATTCAAGATTGACCTTCTGCAAAAAGTCCTTGATAATGCTGACAACCTTGGGAATCGCCTTCTTATCGGGACTGTCTTCCGGGGTATATTTTAGGACAGCCTCAAGTAGCAAGGGATAACGGCCAAGTCGAGTCGTCGGCTTTGTCAGATATCCGTTTAACTCCAACTTCCTGGACTCAGGTTTCCTTTCCGTTTCCTAAGAAATAAATGTATAGCAGAGTGTCAGCACACGAATCCGCATTTGACCATTTGTTTGTTCTTGTGGGGAGAAAAAAGAGTAAACGTACCTCGACAAACTTGCTAAAGGCACTATTCGTATTCTTTTCGTGCTCAAACTCGTACTTGGCCTCAATTTGGTTCGCACCATACAGCACAAAGGGAGAGAAATTGATGACATGCTCAAGGAAGATGTCGCCGACCTCGGGTATAACTGAATAGGTCGCTTGCCGCTTGAGAAGCGCCTCTCCCAATTTTGAATTGACAGCGTATACATCCTTGATGTTGTAAAAGACTCTGTCAATAAACGCCTCCCTTCTTGATTCTGGGAGGAGATCCAAGTTGCGGATGGGCGTGATCCATTTCTATTTTATAGAAAAGCAAATGATAAGGATCGAGAGCCGATTCATTCGAAACCATATTAAAATCATGATCATCGCACATTGGGGCGTGAAGGACGTACATCGTTGAGATACTTCAGGTCATTCACAAAGTCCTTCTCAGTGTAAATCAGCTCGAAAATGACTTCTTGCCGCTTCTTCTCATCTGACGAACATGCATCTGAGACATCCTTTGGTACCGACGTGATCCAAAGGCGCTGGTCTTTCTTTTCTTTGGAAGAAGCCCTGCTCAAGGCTCGCTTGAGACCACCATTGGGTGTCAAATTCAATCGAGATTGCTAATGCCCAAAAGGATCAACGTGAGTAGGGTAGGCGTGAGCATTGACACAATGGTAGAGGAAAGAGATTGTTGCGCGTTCACTATCAAAAACCACGCACCTGTTCCAGACGACGTGGGCACGCGATACTGTAGCAAAGTCTGTCGCGAGTACAGGTCGATGAATAGCAGTCAGTCAAGAGTGTAAAAACGCCGTTCACGGTATCGGTGTCAACAGTGGGCTCGGAGGCTAAATAAGAAGGCCTATGGTCGTGCGACTCCAATGAGCGAATGCGAGGTCCTCCCGTTATCAGTTTGTGGCGGAATTGGTACAACTCATTAACGCTGTCTCGCAGGCGGTGATCATAGGTGACATCATGAAAGAGCTTTTGAGCGTCCAAGGCTCGGCCGAGGAGCAATGCCAGGTTCCTGTCCGTGGTTTTGATGATAAACGCGATTTTGTCCTATTGAAACAAAATAAAATAAAATAAGTTAATCCATATAACCAGTTGAACAATATGTTGAAATATGAGTCTACACCAAAGTAGCAGCGTGCGAAGAGTGTAGGACTATACCACTGCGTCTCGCCCATCAAAACAGTCCTTGTACTCGATCGAATCCTTGATGCGTGACGACGTCGTAATCCTCTGGACAAAGGCATTAGCCACGCGCGACAGGAGAGCGGGGTAAACAATAGGCGGCTTTTTAACGGCAGGAGGACCCAGTGCGCCCGCCGAGGTAGGGCCTTGAAGAGCAGGCTGACGCGCAGCAAGATCAAACGTAGGAGGACTATACGACGAAAACGACTGTGAGCGCTCTCCCTGCAACCGTGAGATTTTGGGCTGAGTAGGCGGCATGCGCACATATTCTGCGCTTCTACGGGAAGCCTCTGTCTGGGGTTGGCTGGTAACAAGGAAGACGGGAGGATTGGCTACAAGTAACGGGAGATGAGATGGATGGACAGGACCAGCCCGTGGGTCAGTGCATCTGTGTGAGCAAAATCCCTCGAAATATGTTAGATGAGCAGACGCTGCGGTAAAGTATACCTGTTCGATTAACCATGGGCGGATTCGATCCTTGTCGAGTGCGACCAGGCGACGGCGTTCGCGCGCGCATCGAAAATGGATCTGCTCGGCCAGCAGGGTATCCTTGGGCAGATTGAATAGAGATTTGCGGGGTGCCACCGTTGGGTGTGGTTGACCGTGGCGTTGATATACTGTCAAAGTCTGCGTAATAATCTGAGCTGACAGAATGTGCTGAATATGTTGACGACTTGGATGTAGACCGCTGCCGATTGGGAGGGAAAACGTCCATGTCGACGTCTGGATCACGGTTGTACATGTTGGACACTGGATAGTGCGAGGGCTGGCGGTTGGAATATCCTGATTCTATACTTGCAGTTGAATCCAAACTAATCCTTCCGCCATCCAGACTATCGGTGATGGAAAGCTTCCGGAAGGGAGCATTCGAATGGTAGTATCCGTCTGAGGAGCCGGAAGGCCCATTGTGCAGCCGGGGTGCAGACGACGCAAGCACATCAGGGAGCTGGTGTCGCGCCATTTGTCGGTTGGGGCTGGTTGGATAAGACTGCTGTTGCTGGTAGCCGGGTGCGCCGTGGGGTGGATAAGGCCCGCCATTATACCTGGCAGCAATAGATGGCTGACGGTCCAGTCCTTGATGGTCGCTAGGACCATAATATGTGGGCTGGATTTGAGTCGATGTCGTGCGGCGGTGATTTACGTTGCCATTTTGTCCTGCGGGATCACTCCATGCTACTGAAGGTGCGCGAATACCGGGGTGATGAGCTGTGGGTCCATTACCGCTATACGGTTTGCCCTCGTGCTCCCAGCCAGGCAATGATTGTGTCGAGAATCGATTAGCGATTGGATAGCCAGCTCCTTGCTGCTGTTGAGTTGATGGGCGCATTGGTCGAGGACCCATGTTCCCTGCTCCTGGTCCCATCCCTTGTCCTAGTCCATGTCCTGAGCCGCCGGCACCTCCTGGTCCAATGGCTCCATCCTGTCGCATTGCATACGGCGAGGGAGGAGGTCGCACAGGACTTCGAGCAAAATCCGCCGGATATCCATGTCCAGTATCTGGACCCATGGGCCGGACTGGAGGAGGGCCATAATATCCCGAGGCTCCAGGTGGACCTGGTGCTGATGGAGCTCTAATGAAAGGCCCTGTCGGACGCATCGGTCCTCCGAGGACTGGTGTTACTGGCCTTGGAGGGCCCACGGTGGAGAACCTTGGCGTAGCCATTGACGGGTAGTAAGGATCAGAAGACTGCGAAGACGGCACAGGTATACCCTGCTGTGCATATGATGCTGGAGAAGGTTGGCCATGCTGAACTGGCGACGATATGACCGGCGGCCTTGGAGGAGGTGGCACAAACCCTTGCAGACCTGCAGCTCCGGAAGACGAGGGCTGCGGGAGTTGTTGTGTTTGTAGCGGGTAGCCATGGTGCGTCGATGGATGGGATGTGGATCTAATAGGCTGAGATGAATATTGTCCTTGGAGCGAAGATGCGCCAGAAGATTGGGTCGAGGCGGGCCGATGTCTCGAGACGTACTGAGCACTAGTGTATCCATGGTTTGCGCTGGTGGTGCCTGCAGGGAAGGCAGCAGAGCCAGCACCAGGTGTGGCCTGGGAAGAGGCGGAAGCAGCCTCCTGGGCCACAGCTGGGCCCACGTTGTCGGACATGGTTGAACGGTAAAATATAATTTAAAACGAAAAATAAAAAATAAAAAACGCGCGATAGGCGCACTAATTACGAGATGAAGGCTCGGATGACGAGGATGATGATGAATAACGAGTGTGTTAATGAAGAGAGGATGACGCGGATGAAAGATGTGGTGACCAAGTGCGTGTGTGAATAACAACAGTAAAGGTCGAGGCGTGTCGTTGGGGGAGGGGGGGAGAGGGGAGAACAATCAAGAGTTAAGGGAGAATGACATGATGATGGTGATGACTGAAGGGCTAAAATGGCAGTCGAAGGAAGAAAGGAATGATGGAATGAAGGAGCAAATGTGATTGATTGAATGATTGTTTGATTGAATGCGATGGTTGGAATCGCATTCCAAAAAAAAAAAAAAGAGCTCTCTGCATACACAGAAAATTTTTACGGTTGACTGGGCTTGCCTGCAGGCCCAATTGATTACCTGCCTGGCGAGAACAGGACGAACAAGCTCTGTGGTCCTTTGCGCCCGTTTTGCCACTGTTTCCCACTGACAGAAATGCCGTCTCTTTCTCTTTGCTCGTGCTCCGCGGGCTTGGTCTTTCTGCAGTTGGTGGGTGACGTCTCGTTCGTCGACTCTCTCTTTGCATGCAAGGTGCGCCACCATTTTGCCCTAAATAAACTAAACTCTTTACATTCTCCTCTCACTCAAATTCAAACACATCCACAAAGAGAACAAAAAAAAACAATGGAGACGAATCAGGACCAAAACGACGCCGCGTACATGTCATTGCTGACCCGTAACATTCCCGGCGTCGGAAATACACCATTGTCCTCGGTGACCTCAAAGCCGGATTTCAACTTGTTACACATCACGAACAAGCGTGCGGAGGCTTTATCCACCACGTCGATGTCAGACAAGCAACGCGACGCGATCAAGACATTGGAGAAGGCTCGAAACGATGCTTTCTTTGTCTCCGAAGGCGACGAACCTTTCCAAACTGTTCACATTATTCCCACGCAATCGGAGACAGTGTTCATCAGTAATCCCGCTGATCCAAGACCTCTTCCAAGCGAGGCAGAGTTCTTGAAGCTCCTCAAGGACGCACAAATCGTCGACGAGGACCAGGATGTAGCCGATGCCACATGTGAAAAAATATTTGATCTGAGGGCAATCTTAAACAAGTCTAACCCTGGCGCCGATAAGATTGCAAAGGCACTTCATGAGGTCTTTGACTATGATCCATCAGCATCAGCGACGTCGGAAGGAAATCGCAAGGTGGCGCTCTACAGAGTGACGTTGCCTTACTCTTCGACAAGAGTCCACCTCTGGGTCCTGGGTTGGGTCGATCTGCACCTCCTGGGTCTCCATACGATCAGCATTGAGTCTTGAAAAAGTAAAATAAACCTCAAATAGGTTCATGCAAGCGGCGTATCCCAGGATTTTTTTTTTATTTTTTATTATTATGTGACAATAGAGAGATCCATGACAAAATGCGGATAAAACAGTAATAAAAAGACAATGAAATCAAAAGCGGAAAGAAACATGAATGAGATGGTTCAAAAGAGTCGGGAGGTGCAGAGTGGCGTGTGATCTCACAAAGCAAGTTAATAAGAACGTAAAATCAACAATGGAGCGGGTAAAATACGGATTGTAATGAATAAGGTTGATTTACAGGTTGGAGATAACGGTAAAGGTAAAGTCGGTGGTGGTGTTGGATCCGCCCATGTCGGGGGTCTTGACAGCGCCGCTCAAGATGGTCTTGGAGACAGCGTTGGCAATCTTGTTGGCATGATCATCGAGACCGAGGTGACGAAGCATCATGACTGACGAGAGGATCATAGCCGAGGGGTTGGCAGTGTTGCGTCCCTGGATGTCCTTTCCAACGTGACGGCAGCCCTATCAAATGCGTGGTGTGCAAAATACACAGGATCATGTTAGGGACTTGATCTTCCGCTGCTCGTTAACACCCATCTAGGCAAACTAAACAAGCAGAGATTTCGACTTACGGGCTCGAACATGGCGTACTCGCGACCAATGTTGCATCCAGGAAC
This sequence comes from Dissophora ornata, assembly GCA_025201705.1. Lineage (NCBI taxonomy): Eukaryota > Fungi > Mortierellomycota > Mortierellomycetes > Mortierellales > Mortierellaceae > Dissophora > Dissophora ornata. The sequence goes on from MU616612.1 coordinate 8,311, forward strand.
AATACCAGGACCGCCGACAAGACCAGCTCCGACGTTCGAGACAATGTTACCATACAAGTTGGGCATGACCATAACGTCAAACTGCTGGGGCTTGGAGACGAGCTGCATGGAGGCGTTATCGACGATCATGTCGTCAAACTTGATGCCAGAGCTGGCATACTCCTTGGAGACTTCGCGGCACGTGTTGAGGAAAAGACCGTCAGCCAACTTCATGATGTTAGCCTTGTGGATGCAGGTGACCTTCTTGCGGTTGTTGCGGAGAGCAAAGTCGAAGGCGAAACGAGCAATGCGCTCGGACTTGGTGCGGGTAATGACCTTGAGCGATTCGACAACTCCAGGGTAGGACTGGTGCTCGAGACCAGAGTACTCTCCCTCAGTGTTCTCACGAATGATGGCAAAGTCGACACCCTCGTGGCGGGTGGGGTAGCCGGGGATGTTCTTGCAGAGCACCAACGAAGCATACATGTCCAAGTCCTTACGGATGGTGACGTTGAAGGAAGAGTGGCCGAGAGAGGAGACGGGAGTGTAGAGAATTCCCTTAAGGCCAACCTTGTTGCGTCGCAAGGACTCGACCGACTGCTTGAAGGTGATGTCGTCAGCGGAAGTGTATCCAGAGACATCGAACTGCTCCCAGTCAACAGGCACGTTGGCAGCCTTGAAAATGGTCTTGACAGCAGCGGCAGTCTCCTGACCAATACCGTCTCCAGGAATCAAAGTAACAGTGTAGCGACCTCCAAGCTTGGAGAAGGGGACCTATAATATATCCATCAGATCCAAGGACGTGTAGATCGCATTAGTCCCAGACAAGGCGCTGCATACGGATAAACTCAACCCGATTGTAGTCATGGTGTCCAGGGTTGTCCTCATCTCCATGACGATACTGCGCGGTTCCATTGCGACTGCCGACGTATATCCGACGTTGTGATGAAGCATCGCTGCAGAGGGCTGAGGGGCGGTTCATTTTCACAGTTGACTTACATCCTGAACCTGGGGAACGATAGTCGAGGTGCTCATGGCACGGGGACCCATCTACAACAATGGACAAACGTGAACAGCGATTCAGAAGGTAAGTGTTGATCCGGCAGACGTGCGTGGGTAGTGTGGGAATCAAAACAGGCACGGAAAGGATGCTGCTCCAAGATGCCCACGGTTCCGGAACGAACGGACGATAGCAAGAACAGACACAGGGGCGTGGCGATAGGTTGCTTGCTTATAAAAGAGGCATTGGTGTATTACCTTGCTGAGGGTGGCAGCGAGAGGCTTGGAGAGGGCAATCGTGCGCAACATGGTGATGTCTGCTGGAGGGAGGGAATCGTTTGAATGAGGAGAAGGAGTTGTGGAAAGAAAAAAAAATAGAAAGCGAAATTGTTTACATTTCAGCTGAACTGAGATAAGACAGTTGATTCAGCGGCATGCCAAAAAAGGCATCAAGCCACGTTTGAGCCCGCTGATTGAATTTGATTTGCATGGGAAAATCGTTAAGCCAGCCATGCTGGCCCGTGGGTTGCTGCTCCGCTTCCAGGAATTACGATACTTTATTGATTCAATTCGCCCTGTAATGAAACTAGCAACAATAAAACTGAAGACGCTGACTGAGGCACTGCTGTCAACTATGCAGCCAGCACCACCGGACCGGAATCGTTATTGATCAACAGAACAGAATGAAAATAATAAGCAGGAGACAACGGGCATCAGGGTGGCGAGGTACGTTAAGGAAGATTGGCGGACGGTCATGGGAGGAGTCTGGGTCGTGTAGTCTATTCAAGACGGAAGTGCGGGTGGAGAGACTAGAGAGACGAAGGAGTGTCGGGTTTGATACGACATGGGAACAGGCATTGGCTGAAAAGCCAGGAGTGCAAAAAGGATCGTAAAATTACAACCTGCAGACATCGACGGCAGATGGCGAGCAGATGGGGTGAGAGTGGCAAGAAAATAGGACAGGTTTTGTGTGTGGTGGGACTTCAGACTTGTAGTCAAGGGTCGTCATGGAGAATATGTACAGTGCGACAGGGAGACATCATCAAAAAAAAGGGCGGGACATTGCAGCAGGCGCAGAAGGTCAGGGATAGAGCTTGGGCATTAACGAGACCATCCGTCGTCATCCCCTGGAGGCTTTGTAGAGGACGAGTTGTTTGGTTCAGGGACGCACTTGTATTCGCCACCAACACACTGGAATACCTGCTCTCCCAGGACAATTTTCTTGGGAAGGATCATCCTTCCTCCATCCTGCTTCCAGGGACGGATGCCGTCATCTTGCGACATCCTTTGAAGTGCCTGGCCTGCCTTGAAAAACTCTACAAGTTCTTGGTGTGTTAGTCCAGTCAGGGCAGGGGCAGAACTGGCGCCTTGATATAGAGGATAGTCTTGATCTGACGACTGCTGTTGGGATGGAGGCATTTGGAGCGGATGGTATTGCTGCTGCTGTAGCTGTTGTTGCTGGAGCTGTTGCTGCTGTTGCTGCTGCTGTTGTTGTTGTTGCTGAAGCAGCTGGCTTTGTAGTTTTTGTTGTTGCCGAAGCTGCTGCTTCTGTGTGCGCGTTGACTGGCCGTTATTGCGACCAAGTCCTTGGGCAGCCTGGGTGTTACTTGAAACGTAGTTGTTATAGGCGACATAGTTGGCAGCAATCCTGCTAGCCATCGGCATCGGGCTTCGGGTCGGGGGTCGTCCTCGCCTTCCGCGCGAGGACTTTGTGCTAGAACCACTACTGGAGAGTGCATAAGCTGCATTCATCGGCATCGGCGATGAGTTGCGGCGGGAGAGATCTAGGCGTGCAAGCCCATACATTGGATCTTCCTGTTCGCTCGTGCACGATTCTCCATCAACGTCAATGTCCTCGTCCTCGTATGATCCAGAAAGCGACTGATGCTCCTCTTCGTCTTCCGTAGAGCCATCGAGGATCCGATCTTCATCTTCTTCGTCGTCGTCGTCGGCATCATTAGAGTTAAAACGGCCAGTTCGATGAAACCGGTGTTGGCGGGACTGGTCGTTCATGTTCCTACTGTGATTAGGACCGAGGTCCTCGTCATCCATTTCCAGATTCAAGTCATCGTCCTGCTCACCTTCCATACCAGTGTCCCGCTGATATTCCTTGTCTCGGCTGAGCAAAAACGTGGTTGAAGACGATAGCTGGCTAGTAGCGGTGCCGTTCATCTGGTTAAATCGACTGATGCGGCTCACGTCGTTACTGGAGTATCGCCTCTTCAGGCTTGGATGAATATGATGAAGTCGAAGTTGCTGAGGACCCATAATAGTCTGGCGTTGGCCTACAACGCACTCAGAGGCCCTTCGACGGACCACGGTGAGGTGGATCGAGCCAAAACCTGGCGCATCTGGGGGGATGCAGTCGTTTACGAAACCAGGCCCGAAAACGGGGACGAGCTCATATCGCAGTTTGTAGCACGTCTTTTTTGCGAGGTCATATGCTTCCTGGTGTGGCATCCTAGACAAATTCAAAACGGGTGACAGTGTCAGGACATGGCGGACGTGCTTTGCCGCGTCAGGATGTGAGAACACCAAGATTCTGTGTCGTACCATGTGCCTTGAATTTTCAGGAATCCTCCGCGCACCTTTCGAATAATCGACTCCAGGATAGGGTTCGCGTCTATGATCTTGACAATGTCTGCCTTGGTCTTTCCAAGAGCCTTCCAGATCCCCGTGAAATGAACGTAAAGGTTTTCCTGATCCCACATTATGGGATGACTGTACAGCTCATATTCGAAAACTAGATGACAATATAACACGCAATTAGAACCTTGAGGCTGCATCGAGCATTACACCCCATGAAGTTCTTTTTCCACATACCCGGGATAAACCCTCGAGGATCGAGCGACGTCGAGTATTTTGCTTTTTTGATATTTGGCACAAAGTTTTCTCCTGTTCCCGTAGACGTATCTCCGGTGACAGATGCAAGAGCAGCTGAGGACGACGAAACAGAGGGCAAAGACGGGGTGGGGACTGGCGTAGAGGAACGGCTAGTGTAGGGGTACGCTGGTGGCAAGGAGGCGCTTGCCGAGGAAGGCTTAATGCTGATAACTGAGGCCGATGTTGAGGATGTCGAGGAAGATGAGACTGGCAGATGAGAGTTAGTCTGCTTTGATTTGAATTCCTGGTGGCCAATCTGTTGCTGGGACTGTTGGTGCTGGTGCACATGAAGGTGTTGGTGCTGCTGTTGGAGCAGCTGTTGGTGGCCGAGCATTCAGGATAATGTGCTTTGATCAAGACGCGTATCGGAAGGACGGACTGTCGTGAGTGAAGAGTAAAAAGGATAGAACGAATCACAGACACAGGACACGAAAAAGTAGCGAATAAAAAAACTGAAAGGAGGGCACTGGATACGTCTCTTGTTTATGGATTTTAACTGGAAGGGAATACGCTTTGTGCAAGAAGAACACAAGAGGATAATGAATGGATGGATGTATGGATGAAAGGGGGACAGAAGGGGGGAAGGTGGGGAAGGTGGGGGTGAAAACACGCAGGACAAAGTAAGGTTGGATGACAGGATGGAGGGACGGAGTGGATAGGAGGGTAGAGTAGAAGGTGAGCAGGGCGAGAGAGAAGAGCAGACGGAAGTGCGAGGGGAAGGGTGCGAATGGGGTCAATGACTCCAAGTCTATTAATATTGAACAAAAGTGTGTGTGGCCAGCATGAGCTACAAGGAATTCTCGCGTGGAGGACGTGTCGAGTCAGCGCTCGGGAAAGTAGAAGGGGGGGGGCGTATGCGGGGTGCACAAACGAGGACCTTCTCTCAAGAACTATGGATTCTGTATGACGGCGGGCGATGAAGACGCAGAAATGAGAGTGGAGGAAGAGGGTGGATCGCGAGGAATGAGAAGCAACCCCGATTATGCTTGCTGTTGACCACAATCTTCGAGTACGTTTATTCTTCGAAGTGTCCCGCAATGGTAAAAAAATACACGATGGACCTTTGGAATGTGGTGCATGTGCGGAACAAGATGGATAGTACGTTTCAAGCGACAAATGCGGGACAGAGACCATCGGGTCTGCAGAGAGGAACCATGTGGGGTCACAATACGGACAAGATCGAGTTACCGCAGGCAAGCATACGTTCCTTTCCCACATCAAAATGGTAGAACAAGTCAAAATAACGAGCCAGCACCACCACGATCCTTTCCTAGCTCCTTTCAACAAGCACATCTCATTTACTTTGAGCACGCTGATGTGATCCTGGGGGGGGAAGAGGCCGAGAGAAGCGAGAGAGAGGGAGATCATACCCGATCGCTTTGTTGGGCAACACGGATGAAAAGAGAGAGAGCTGTGGTCAACAATGTCATGATGCGCGAAGGGATGAGTGCATCTCAATCTGCCCTTAGCACCTCCTTTCCCTCCTGTCCTTTCCACGCAATACACACAAAGCAATAGTAACAAAAGGGCGTCAAAAGGAACACTCCAAAGAAAATAAATAGGAAGTCAGAGAGAACAGGAAAAATAAGCGACCTCCTTTTACCATCATCAATCTCAGACCTTCCTGAGAATTCCATAGTCATGCTGGAAGCCAATCTCGACAGCAGGCAGACCGATCGAACAAAGAAAAACAAGCGCAAACTAGCGATTGGCCGGTGTGAAGTACGGTTCTACCTGGTTCAAGCCTCCAAATGGCCATTTATGTGAAGTAACTCGCACCCTGAACCCGAGAGAGAGGAGAGAGAGAGAACCCCGAAAACCACTTCAGGGCAGGACCTAGTGTCCATCCATCCATCCCTTTCTGCGGGACAGTGGGCTTGGAAGTGATTCCTGTATGTATCGTTTCCTTCAGACTTTAGTCTCGGTCTCGCCATGGTCTCTTCGGACTTGAAGGGATGTGGCGAGGGAGAAAGGGGAGGGGGGGACAAGGGGACAAGGGGACAGCACGAGCAATGCCTTACAGAACGTGTTTTCTTAGTTTTATTTTCCCTCCCTAGAGCTCGACTTGGAGATTGGGCTTGAGCGCATCATTATTGACAGACGCAAGAAACGCCACCAAATACACCTGGACCACAGGCTTGTGCGAGCCATGGCAAGGTACTCTCTCCACTAATGTGCACGTGCACGGCGTAGGCGACAACGCGTGTCGCCTACATCGCCATGACTCCAACATGATGGAACCAACGCTGCAGAATGGCTCCCTCGCAGTCTGTTCACCAGCATGTGACAACTGTCAAATCAATGTTTGCGCCTCTCTCCAAAGAATGCAGTTGTATCTGTTGGGTGCTTACAGGGCGGTATTTAGCTGTTAACTTTTACTGATTCTGAGCATAGCAGTAGAAGGCGATGGGCGATAGAAATCAGCATACCGTGCTACAGCCACGGCCTTGGATAGGTCCATTGCGAGACTTGGAACAAACTCCACTACGCACATCTCTGCATCAACAAGCATCCCATTCTGAACCCGCCAACCTCCCAACTCCATCTCCTCTCGCATTTGCATTTGCTGCATCCTTCAGCAGTTTCCCCAATAGATCTATTGCATCAGTCCCCCCCCCCCTCTCCTAGGTTCCCCTCTCTTTCGGCTCCACTCCTGTCCACGTATCTATCTTCCCTCCCCTCCTCCACCACACAGCTTTACCTTACACCCATGAGTCCGGCCAGTAACAGCGCCTCGCCTTCCCCTCCCCCTACTATTAGAAGGGTCAGTTCAACGCCTCCTTCCCTATCAAACCCCGCCACAAGGAAAAGTTCGCTGCCTGTACCAGATCTCCTCTTCGGCAGCAAAGTTGAAGCATCTATATCTGCCACTGTAAGTTCATGAAATGACACGAGGATGCGATCTGATGTTGATGTTGATGTTATACCCCCTTTTCCTTCCGAGCAACTCACGCATCATCCTCCGATCTACTCTAGAGCGGCAATAGTCTTAATGGCGAAACACCAGTAAGAGCCGCAGTTAACAGTAGCGCCTCACAATCCTTGGAGAGCATCATTCGTAAGTCCAGCAATGCCAGCTCGTCCACCAAATCCACATCAATCGACAAGAGCACAGCGACAGCTGATCAGGAAGCAACCGAGAGACCTAGCGCAGTCGAGAGGGACTTGGCAACAACCACATCCGAGAGCACAGCCTCATTACAAGTTGCGCCACCATTCATTGGCACAGTACTTGAGGGTCACGCATTCACACCAATCCCAACGTCGCCTGTAGAGAGTGCGGCTCCTCCTGTCGAGAATACACCCACATCCCATCCGACAACAACAGTTGAAAAAAGTGCAAGTTCCAGTGGCGACAGCGCAATCGATAAGAGGTCGTCCTTGAGCGCATTCGCCACATGGTGGTCAGGGGGGAATTTCACAGCTCTTAATTCCACCAATCTGATCACTGCCTCGGAACACGGGAAGATATATACCCAAGAGCACGGACTTGCCCCAACCACATCCTCTGCAGTCGCCACGCCTTCTCCTTCGTTGGTAGCAACCCCTGCCTCGCTTAGCACAGCAATATCCAAACCTACGACCCACGACATCATGGAGTGGGAACCGTCAGGGCCAGAGGCAGCCCTTGTACAAAAAGCACCTATACAAAAGTACAGATCTGCTCGCCCGGCTTCATCATCACTACCGTCTTCACTACCGTCCTCACCCCCTCCATCAGCAACATTTCCGGCATCCATGATCAAGCACCGCTCCAAATTGACGACTTCAGTTGGAGAACGCCGGGGGTCTACCTCCTCAGCTCAAGGCTCTTTGACCTCGATACTCTGGAGTAGACTTGCTGCCAGTCAGGATAATGTTGTCAGTACAGAGGCTCCTTCAGATTCCAAGGATAAGATGACGGGTCAAATTACCCCAGTTGTTGTAGCTCAGGAGTCCGCTTCCATGGATATGGATATTGACCAAGTGACCAAAGATGGTCTTGCTATTGCCCGTGTACACGCTAAAGGCACAAACTCACCAGCAAATAGCGGGAGGAAGCGATGGTCGTTGTTTAGTTATGGCCCCAAGGACGAGGATGAGGACGACGAAAGCTCGCCAGTTGCGAAGCTCCGGAAAAGTGGCGATGTTCTTATTGAACAAGAGTCGAGGCCTGCTAGTGTCAAAGGGACTGTCAATTCAACAACGACGCAGGAACCTCCCAATGACGCCACCTCTGCTGGATCGCTTTCGAAATCGTCGCCACCAGCTTCAACTACAATCAAGATTGAGCTTGCAGAGCTTTCAGATGAGGGTGGACCTGTTGCGCCGGCTCTCGTTGGTACGTCTGAGTTGAGCGTGGTTGTGCTACCGGGGGTCACCGTACCCAAAAAGGACTCAGCCCCCACCTCATCCGGAACACTCTCCAGTAGCACTTACAGCTGGCTATCTATCATTCCCGGACTTGGCACCAAGACAGAGGATGCGAATTCAGCAGCGAATCAATTACGCGTCAGCGGCCAAGTCACTGATTATGAGGAAGGCGAACGTAAAGATGTGAACGGGAATACAATCAAATTCAATGAGAAACCTGACGGACGTAGAATAACCGAAATGGCCGAAGCTAAAAACGTGAAAGAGGCTCTTATTTCGAAGGATGAGCTCAGAAATGGCCCCAAGGACGGACAGACATTTGCCCAGCTCAAGGAGCGCTATGATAAAGAGGCCAACATTACCAAGGAAGCTAGCAAGGCAGTTGCCTCGCTCTCAAAAGTCCTTTTGAAGAAGAAGAATGTAGTCCTGCCTGATTATTATGAGCAGTACCCGGATGTTCGGCGAAGCCTGATTTCTCTTCCGCTAGGTCCTGTAGACATTCCTGTACAGGAGCCCATACACGAACGATCGTCGTCTGTTATGAAGAGCGCTGTCAATGCCCTTAGCTCTATCCTCTTCTCTAAGCAAACCCCGGAGCAACCGGCGTCTCCCACGAATTGCGATTCCATTCATCAAGGCACGAGGGGGATCAAAAAAGTGGCAATTATCGGCGTACATGGATGGTTCCCGGTGAAGCTGATTCGATCCGTGATTGGGGAGCCAACTGGAACCAGTAAGAAGTTCTGCGACGAGATGGACTTGGCTCTCAAGGACTACTTGAAGTTACATAATGTGGAACTCGGAGACGATGATATTACGCTCATTCCATTGGAAGGAGAGGGTATAGTCATGAACCGGGTCGAGCTTCTATACCAAAACCTTGTCAAGAATGAAACATGGAAGAACGCCCTTCATGAAGCCGACCTTGTTTTGGTCGCAACCCACTCTCAGGGCACACCAACTAGCACGCTTCTCATGGCCAGACTCATAAATGAAGGCATGATGCGTGTACAGGAGGGTGACCCAAAGATGCAGCGCATAGGAATTCTGGCCATGGCAGGGATCTCCCACGGTCCATTCCCGTCTTTGAAAGGAAACCTGATCGTGCGATGGTTTGAAGCCGAGGCTGCACAAGAACTGTTCAAATTCATGGACTCTGAAACGGAGATTGCCCAAAAATATCGCGAGGCTCTACATACGGTGCTCACTTCTGGAGTCCGCTTCACTGTGGTAGCCTCGATGGAGGACCAAGTTGTCCCGCTGTATTCTGCAATCATGACATCGACCCATCATCCCTCTATCGTGCGCGCGGTATACATTGACGGAACCAGCTATCAGGACGACTTTTTGACAAATCTGATCTCATTCTCGTTGAGGCTCAGAAACTCTGGCATGGATGATCACGGCGTGCTTGTGCAATTGAGCGAGGTCTTGGCAGGAAGTATTTATGGCGAAGGTCACTCTACCATTTATGAAGAGCGAGAAGTCTACATGTACGTCCAATCTCTTCAATCTCTTATCGCAGAAAGCGACGTTCGACGAAGGATGGTTTCTTTATTACGACGCGTTTTACTAAACTATCTATGTTCCGGTGTTTCTGGTACTTTAGGCTAGCCATCCGCGCGTTGCTCGAGCCCCCCGAAAGCCTGACTTCCGAAATGGCTAGAAGCGAACCAATTATGCACCCATTCCACGCCAAGCAGAATCTGAATCCGTTCTATTTGCCGTGGGGAATGCGTGGAGTCGTGGATGAGATCAAGGCACTTGGCGACGAGATCTTGAACGAAGAGATGGAACGACTCAAAAATCTCTATGACGAATGGAACCCTGTAAGCAAGGGCATGAAAGAGATCAAATTTAGACTGGAGCCAGTTCGCTCCAGGCTGTAATATTCAGCAGCTACTTAGAAGGAATCGCAACAGCACATGCATATCACCCTGTAATAAATATTGTATAAGTACACCAGAACTTTTACTCCGACTTGTACTCGGGCTGTCAGGCGTCGTTATCCCGCTGTTGTAGTTGAGGTAATGGGCAATGGACTGCCATGGTTTACTTGCAGAAGATTGAGTTCCTTGACTCTGTCCCTCATTGTACAAACTGCTGCCAAAGATATCACGCAAGTAGTATGCCTTGAGGATGAGGTGCTCTTTCTTGCTCTCCTTCCTATCCTATAGACTAGATTGATCTTCGTAGCTCTCCTAGAATATCTTACTAAGGCGATGGAATCCTACGAGCAATTCTACAAGCTATGGTCTTATTTCTATCAGAAATAATGATCGGTAAATTGTTTGCCAGTTCTGACAGTGCGTCCTCTACTTCCCTGTTTCCGGTGATCACAGTATTGTATCTTGAAGAAAAAGACTAATTATTTTTCGTGTGCGAATCGCTGCTTTTGTTTCGTCGTCTGCCTGTGATAGCAAATCCCCTGAAAATCCTGCTAAATAGGACATCCAACTGGGGGTGTATATTGTAATTGGTATGTCTGCTGTCGATCCATAAACTTGAGGCGCTACCCGGCGTAATGTACAGGTGGCTATATGCCCGAAGCCACTCCGGACTTGGGCATCCTGTCTCTTCTTTTTAATAAAGATTCTTGTTCCATTGCTCACCGGAAACATCGAGCATCGACCTGGCTCAAGAAGAGTGTCTCCGTTATTAAAGCCCGCTGTAATCAGATAATTGAACTTTCGTGCACCGATTACCAGCTTTGAAGTGGTTGTAATTGTCGCGAACATGAGTTGTCTTAAGGCCGCCAAGATACTGTGTTGTTTCCTCATCAGTTGGTACACTTGAGAATAAGACTCTGCATGAGGGTCCTCCAGTGAATCTTGATTGTATGTCTCAGCACATGTAATCTTGAACCTTTGTGTACCCGTGACAAGGATTGCCCCAACAATTCGTTCTAAGCCTGTGGACCCAGCGTCTTCAATTACAGAAAGACGTTCCGGGGTCAAATACTCATGAGTTCTTCATCTATTGAATGCTTCTCGCGGTCCCCAGAGACGTTTTGTGATCGCTGTTATGATATATTCATCAATGCGATATGGACTACCGTTTATAGACTCGATTGTAGATGCAACGACATTGGCTGGTACATCCAAACGTAGTCTCCTGTAAGCTGCAGCGTCATCCTCGGTGTCCTCTTGTGTCCGTTTCCTGGGTGTTGCTCGTCCCTTTCGAATAGATTCATCTCCTTGCTCTACGGCGAGTAAAGTAAATTTTAAATAATACAAAAAAATTAAAAAACAGCAGCGCCCATCAATGAAAAATGACCAGATTCCTACAAAAAGCGGGCATTGTCATTTACGACTGACAATAACCATAATCATTACCTATCGCGTAAGTCGTGTTCGCATTTGTTGTGGGACAGAGAAGGAATAGAAGGATTGAGGTGAGCAATGTGGTAGGGAAGATAGGACGATTAAGGAAGGGACCAGATAGTTGAGAAGGGATGGAGGAGACCAGATGGCAGTGGAGGGTTGGAAGGAACTGATGATTAAGGAGGGAACTGATGATTGAGGATGATTGTTAATTTGTAATGAAAATAGCTCACAGTCTTGCTGTCTAGAAAATTATTTACTGCGCCCAGCATTCTTCAGCCCTACCAACGCGCTTTGGAAGCACTGAGTACTGCTGTTTTCATGTTGACACACAAATGAGTACGTGGAAAGACGTGGTGCAAAGTCTAAGAATACTACTGCTCCTCGGCCCGCAAAACAACCCTGTCGATTCCACGAGCTAACTAGAGCATATGGCATGTGTGGTCAGTCTAAAGGTAGTCGAGGAAGCCAACAAAGTTTCGTCCTTCCACAAGGTGTCCACAATCACTCTCTTCCCCACCCAATTCGCCTAGGTGTAGTGTCACAGAGGGAGCTTACAAGAATCGTACGGACAGCCTCTGAGGTTCAGCCCATTCGTCTCAGAATGGGATCAGATCCAACGCCGCCAGTTACCGAGCTCCACCCTTGCCTCGCAAACCTTTCCCGCCTGTGGCACCATCGCTGAACCATCCTCCAAGAGGCTAGAAAGGATTCATCGCTAAGCGCAATCCTTGCTCTTGAGGAGGGAGTAGGAACTACCCTGACCCGCTCCTCCAGCCTGATATCCGAGGATAGTCACATGTCTATACAAACTGCCTTCATGATGGAAAGGACTCTGGACATTGAAACTTGCATGCAAAATGATTCGGTTTATGGGTTTATCAACGACATGAGCCATGGCGAAGTCAATGTCACCTTTACATCGGCGTACTGTCCGGTCATCCAGAATACCATGCCTCTTGTCATATCGATCATGTATAGAAAGTCTGCCATTCACTATTCAAAACATTTCCGGCTTCAAGGAATGACGTGCGACTTTTTTTGATGCGGGGCGCGCCAGATTCGAGACGGCTATCCAGACTTACTATAACATTGGTGAGGACGAATCGATTAATCTAGACCACCATTATTGTTTTTACGGGGTTCATTACAAGCGTTCCGTGACAAGGGTCCGAATAAACACGTCGATCATACCACAAGAGAAGGAGTTCGAATTCTACAAGGCAGCGCTTGAGTTGCCGAAGCGTCAGCTCTCCAAAGAAACGTTTGAGGCCCTGGCGTCCGATATGTGCAGGAACTTCCCAAGAGCCAAGAACTGGCTTTCATGGTACCTTCACCCTTCTCGAGGCAAACACATCTTTTCTTCACTAGGGGAGAGCTCACTACTTGGACTCTCCAAGAACACCAATGCACAGGAAAGCTTGGGCAAACTTTTTCAGTATTCTGCTGAAGGAGACACACTCTCGGCTGGCCAGGCTTACAAACATGTCTATCGCTTTATTACGAGGTTCGAGTACGACTACAAGGCTGCCAAGTTGGGAGTTACCCTGCAATATGGGGCGCCGCCAACTGCCAAGAGAATGAGGGAACCATAGGCATGTTAGAGCCTGTGGATGAGGAAGAGAATATCAATGACACCAGTGAAGAGGAAAGACGTCGAATGTGGCAAAGGCGTTGACAAGGTGAATGAGACAGATGTGAAGGATGGGGAGGATCCCATACCCTCTCGGTCTACACATCAAGTACGTCGCGCAGGAGAGCTTACTATCGAGATGGACTTTCCACAGATGCTGTGGGAAGGAAAAGTCCACCGCCAACGTGCCGTACTTGCCGCTCCGTGCTTTATCCTTCATCAAAGATATGGATCAGTATAACGTTCTACTATCTCAAAGAGGCACGCATCAACGGGGCCACACTTACCCCAGACGAAAAAGGCCAGACTAGTGCTGCCTATGAAAGCGAATAAATGGAATGTGGAAGCGAGTTGGGAGTGTAGGAGTGAAATATGGGATGGATGATCCAGACTGCCATTTGAGTGGACCTATTTGACCTGGCGGCAACTCCCAAATTTAGCATATTCAACAGCAGACAAACCCACCAGGCAACGCATTGCCTTTTGTGACATCAGAACATGGACTTCACGATTCCCCGATCCTCGGCTTCAATCCTGGCAAGCAATCGCTGGCGTGTTTTTCTGCTCATCTCTGATTGTATTTCTCGCGACGCGGCGGTGATTCCCAGAAGTACTAACCCATGACACGTCTTTTTTCGAATCTCGCCAGCTTGTAGGTCATGCAGGCATCGGGAAACGAAGGCTCGCTTCATACATTCGCTCAGAAATCACCCCACAGATCGTTGCTTCAAGGCCAATACACAACTCTGAGTCTATCGCAGCTGTAGCTAAAGGGACTGCATCAAAAACATCCAACACAGATGTTACTTTCAGGACTGCAGAGACAGTTCCCCTTCAGATCCCTCCTCCTAACACAGGCATCCCAACCCTGACTCTCTTCCGGGATTTCAATACAGAAAGCTCCAGCAAGAAGCCATCTACAATAACTGGGACTGTTGTTGACTCTATAGCGCGGTATGATCTGATCCTTTTCATGGTCAACATGACGAACAAGGCGTCGTGGAATGAATGCAAGGCTGCACTCCTCCAGCTAGACCCAGGCTGGTTCCTCGGTCGATGCGCTATCGTTGTTACTCGAGGTTAGTCTTCTGCTGCGGTGGAGGCGGTGGTACTTCATGGCGCTTTGTGCACCAAAAAAAAGTACAAGCTAATCGAGCAAAATTTTTCCTTGAACGTTTCCATGGCAGTGGCCGTTGTCTCCAAATATGCCTTCGACAGAGATGATATTTCAAATTTTGTCGACATATTTTACGACATACCCATAGCCTGGACTAATTTGGAAGTGGATTCAGAAGCTGCTTTGACGGCGCTTCAGATCGTCAGGCTATTAGAGATTGGTGCTGGATACAGGAGACGGGGAGGTAACAGCTCCCTTGCCAGCTTATCAAGGACGTCCCCAGCAACAGCAGCAGCAGCGCTAGCCGCTACATCATTCACAGGCGGAGCGACAGTAAGACCAAAAACCCCGGCTGGAATGGCGGCGTCGCTGTCCTCCTTGTCAAGCGGTGCATATGTAGGGTCTAATCTTGGAAGCCGTATGACCTCGACATATCTGATGACGAAGAGTCCTGAAAAATATAACCTCCAGGAAACGACGCTGCCGGATGAGGAAGTCTTGAGTAGTGCGGTGGCCGAGCTATATGGAGGACAATAAACCTTTTTTTCTATCACCACGAACACCATGGTAGCATTTTGTCATCTGCTGGGTCACGTGTGGTTATGATTGCCCGCTCCACGGAATTGCCCGCGGAGCAAGCGCGTCCGCCTTTTGTAAAGAACACCCCTGCTATACAAGTGTGATACGGGAGAGCCCATCAATTGCCGTGAGCGGGGAAGGTATCGTATGTGTGCTTGAACATTTATCCCGCTTCAACCCTCCTCTGTCCGAACGAAGATTCTCATATAAAGGACAATCTGCTGACCTTCATAATCCCCATTCACATAGACACCTCCCCCAGCCTAACTCGTCCCTCTTGAAATATAACTCACAAATCAAAAGGAACTGCACACGTAGCAAGCACAATCTAAACATGAACCACTTATTCCACCTCAAGCAACAAGACAGGATTGGATGGATCGGCCTTGGCGACATGGGCTACAACATGGCCAACAACCTTCAGCGCTATCTGGCCTCACTCCACCTCAATATGACCGTCTGGGATCGCGATCCGGCCAAGAGTGCAAAGATGCATCATCACGGCGCTCGTGTCGCAAAATCGATTGAGGATCTCGTCGCCCAGAGTAACATTGTAAGACGGTATTCTCTTCATTATTCTTTTATTTATCTCATTTCTATTGCTAACACAAAAAAGATAATAGATTTTCACCTCCCAAGAAAATGATGCCGTCGTCGAAGAGATCTACGCGCAGTTGATTGACTTGGCAGGTCAGGTTGAACACCCTGTCGTCTTTGTTGAGACTTCGACAATATACCCTGCTCTTGCCACCAAGCTTTCGAACCAACTCTCTGCTCTGCCCCAGCATCACATCTATCTCCAGTGCCCAGTCTTTGGACGTCCAGACGTTGCCAAGGCCGCAAAATTGATCTGGGTCACGAGCGGCGACGACAAGACGATCAAGAAGTTGTGTCTTTACTTCACCACTATGTCCAAGAGTATCATCCATCTCAAGACTGCAGACGTGGCCAAGGCTTGTAATTTCAAACTGATTGGCAATTTCTTTGTGGTCGGAACGATGGAACTGTTGGCAGAAGGGTTGACGTTAGCTGAGAAATCGAACATGGACCCAGAATCAATCTTGAAGTTCATTGAAGCTCTCTTCCCTGTGCCCACTTGGCTTGAGTACAGTCGCAAGATGGTCGATGGTCATATCTCGCACAAGGTTGGAGGGTTCTCGGTTGATCTGGGATTGGAGGATGTGGGCCACGTAAGAAGGTTAGCCCAGGAGTCGGGCGCGTCCTTGCCCACGGCGGATTTGGCTTATACACACCTGAAGGCTGTGCAGGATCAAGGATTGGGTGATGAAGATTGGAGCAGCATGATCAACTCCCTACAATCGGTGTCGGAGCATCCATCGTGTGTGAGGCAATCTAACGACGAAAGGAAAGAAGTGGCACATGCAGAGGCTAAAGCCGCGTGCAAAGTGTGAGCCTGCCTATTGTTAGCGTCTTGAAACAACTGCCTGCCTACCTTTTCTTTTAGATAGACCTCAAAGATAAGGCGCGGCGAGTAAAATAAGGTAGCTGTACATGGCAGATAGCGAGCAATAAAGCATACCAAGCTAGATGTTTAGTTCGATCCCAGAGTAAGAAATGTTCGCTGCTTGAATTTAGTGCAACGCGCGCGCCTCTGTGTTGGTCTGTGTAACGCAGTCGTAAATGCGGCTAAGCTCAACGCCAGGATAGAGCAGGAGGGATGAGCCGAACCTTTATTCACTAGCGCACCTATTACTAGCTAGAGAAAAGGGTCTGTTCCCAACCGCCGGATTCATGCAGCTAAACGCACACGTCTGACCCCCTGAAGAGACACGCTGAAAACTGCGCACTTTTTGCAACGGTTTCTCGTACAGGCGCACCACCATGCAAACATACAGAAAGATGAGGCCGCGAGAATAGTCAGGGCCCTAGGGGGAGTAGACCTTTGTGTGAGAGTAAACGACTCCAACGGCAGAGGAAAAAATGCATGGGGCATTGGAGTCTGGAATCTGTGGCGTGAGCAATGCGCCCATATGCCATCCTTCTCACCCCCCTCATTGAGCATAGAGTAGACAATATGCCGCACCGATATCGAAAGGTATAATAGGAAACGTATGGGTCCCCAGGACCCGCTAGGTGATTTTCAGTGACCGCAATGCCTCGTTTTTTCCGCTCAGGGGTCCTAGCGGGGATGTGACTTTGCGCGCAGTGTTTTTCCAAAGACAAATATTACAATCTGGATCAGGGGTATAATCTGGAAGCGAAGATCCCAGTCCAACTGAACAATTCGGATATACGGCTTCTTTGGCTCTTGGCTAGCGTCTGATCCCGTGCTTGATGAGTGGATGGGAAAGCCTGCGGTTAGAAAAGAAGGCCCTTTGTCGTTGAGAGAACGGAAGTATTGTAATATCGGTGAGGGAGAGAAAGGCTTGTCACTGGACCAGAGATGAAGAAATCAAGCAAATCGGTGGGATGCCCTGGATGAAATGCGATAAACAATCAAACACCGATCAAATCAGCGGTGCTGGTTCCTGACCCCTGTCCCTGGGCCTGATTCACATTCATATAATTTTATTGGCAAATACAGTTACACTCTGGCCAGGGGCATCTCAGGCTCTGTAGGGATTGGCTGGAGCCACTTCATAAGCTGGATGACAAAATTCAGACACTTTACCGTACTCAATACGTGCACCGCAGCCCCACCACACTTGGTGCTGTAGAATGTACCACGATCAAGGAGCTTGATTGTTATTGTTTTGTCGCAGCCACTCGTATCCGCTTGGATGAATGAAATAACAATCGCGATCAAAAACTGCACGGGGCACAAGGCTGTCTTCTCATTCTCAGGGAGGCTGCCACGCTTACCCGATCCAATACGCTCGCATGGCTCTTAGTTCATCCAACTTGTCGTTGTTCAATCTGCGCCATAGCCACGCGCCTTTAATCTCAGCTACGGTACTTGAGGCAACAAAGAAAATCGTGTATAAAAGGAGAGGCATTCGTTGACATTTACCCTCATCATCAGCTTCTCCACAGCCAAGAAAACAACAACAAGTTCAATAAAACTTCCCCACCTCCACACAGTAACCAACCATGACCATCTTCTACAAGCTCGCTATCCTCGCTACCGCTGCTCTCGCTGCCATGGCCGCCCCCATCACCACTGCCTCCGACAAGGTCTCTACCTCCAGCACCGGTCCCTTCACTGGTCGTGGCACCTGGTTCACTGACACGTTCGGATCCTGCGGCAAGTCCTTCAACACCAACGATTTGATCGTCGCCATGAACGCCGAGCAGATGGATGGCACAGCTCAGTGCGGTCGCACCGTTCGCATCACCGCCAACGGTCAAACTGTCGATGCCACCGTTGTCGATACTTGCCCTTCCTCGTCCTGTTCCTCGGGTGCGTTGGACCTCTCCCAGGCTGTCTTCGAGCAGCTTGCCCCCTTGTCCCAGGGTGTCGTCCAGATCTCGTGGAAGTTCGTTTAAATAAGAACAACTCGCGTGCAAGAACGAAGGGGGAGGAGGATGTTGGAGGCAGGCTTCCACTTCTACCCCTGATCCGCCTCATCTACGCATATAAATGTACCATACTTTGTATTTACTCTTCGGTGTTATAGAATTTCAATCACCACCACACATTCCGCTTTTCATGTTGACCATGATCATAGCAAGGAACCACCTATAGAATAAAAAAAGACTGACATTCACTCACAATCCGACAAGATCGAAGCTGGTTTACTTACTTTATGATTCCTTTTTTTATTTATTGATTGATCTTCTCGTGGCACTGTCAAGTTCCAGATATTCAGGTGGGGTGAAGTGGTGAATAGATCGGGAGAGGGGGTGAGGAAAGCTCTTTATACGGACTTGGGAAATATCTCGTTCGTGACACCGGCGCTGATGACAAATTGGCAAGAGCCATATGTCGCTCGTGGCAAGGGTTCAATGGAACCTCAATCCTCACCAACACTGCCCTCAATGCAGGTGGGGGGTCATGTTTGTTTCAGATCCATTTACTTTGGGACTCCCCAAAATAGCATTGCATCACCAGCTCTGTAGAGCGCTGCTGTCGTTGGCAACCAGTCTTTCCCTGCATGGCCTATCATTTACAAAACCGGGTTGGAGATCTGGTCCCAGCGAGAACGACATGTTCGAGGAGAAAGACGAACATGATGACAATGCTGGCGAGATATTCATATTCTGATCCATCATCATTGGCGCCATGAATGGAGACTCAATCTTCAACAAAGATATTTCTTGTTGGGCTTGCGAAGACGGAGATGAGAATTGAATCGGGCAAGGCAGAGCAGACGGAGATGAAGAAAAACTACTGGTCAGGCTAGGAGGTATGAAGGTGCTATAGTCTGGGTGACTAGAGTCCGTGGTCGGCATGGCAGGGAAGTCCATGTCCAGTAAGAGCTGGAGTGACGTCTTCTCGACCGGTGACATATGGAGTGCGGAAGGCGAAACCATCTGCAAACCAGCAGCAGTTTGCTCGGATGGGCTTGGCTGCCTGTATAGGCTGCTGCAAGTGTGATTATTACGCGCTAGTGATTTGACAGGACGATCCAAACTCATGGCTGGGGTAACGTTTGCTGTCGGTTGTTGTCCATAAAATACGCGTGGGAAATGATGCTCTTGACTTTGCGTGTGCGGTACGAAGACGCTATTTTCTTTAACTGAGGACCCGCTAGCGCCATCGCACGGCATCGTGCTGAGAGACCAAGGCCAGAGCATTGCGCCGGACTGATCAAAAAAAAATAGCGAGCTCATGGATGCTGCGGGGAGTGCTGACGTCGCCTTTGCTTCAGGCAGACGATGAGGGGGTTGGTGAGATAATGTGACCATACCCTGCGTGATCAAAGTTGACGAAGTCTTATGAGGGTAGCTGCATGAGAAAGGGAGTGAAGTTTCATCTAGGAAGCGTGACGAGGGTCGCTGGGCAAGGCAATCGTGCGTGATTTTACTTGACCCGAAAGAGTACTCAGGCTGCCTTGGGTCGTGGATAGCAACGGTATGACTATTATTTTTTACGGTAATGTAAGGACACCCATTTGAGAATATCGAAGGAGGGAGGAGGGAGGAGTGGCGTCTAGGCGCACGAGATCGTCGGTCCAGAATAGGCGGTGAAGTATAAAGGCTACGGCGGTGCACTAAGTTCGAGGGGTTCGAAGCAACCTTTTTTGCTACACGAGCAGCAGCTGCCATGGCCTTCTTGCCAGTGCCACGCTTTTTAGGGGTAAACTTGTAGTCGGGATGTTGGAGAAGGTGTAGCCGTTCTACTTCCTTGGCGAGTTGTGCATAGTAAGCCTTGCACTCTGGAGTTTCGGTGGCCCATTTGTCGCCCAAGAATCTAGAGAGGTCTGCAGCAATGCAATTCGGGTACTTTGCGACTTCATCCTTGCGGTAGAGAAAGAAAGCGTTGGGCGGACGAGGCACCTTCTTGGTGGGTTTAGGTGCGTCAAAGGCTGGCGTTATGCATGCTCCAGGCGACGAAGGAACAATGGTAGAAGATAGGAATTCAGTGTCTGATGGAAAACTGCAAAAGGGCGTGTCGGGCGACGGAGGCAAAGAAATCGTGGAAGAATATGGGGTCGAAGCGGTCGAGGCGGTGGAGGAGGTAGCGGTGACGGGGATTGTTGACGACAAAGACGATAAGGACGAGTAAGGGGAATAGCAATCCATTGGACCTGTGTGCTGATTCGAGTAGAACATAACGTGTTGTCCTGTTAGAGATTGCGGAAATGGTGATCGTCGATAGTTATGGTCGTTGTGAAGAAGATGGCGCTTTCCCAGTTTGGCAGCGATGTTGGTGCAATAGTTGATCTTCCGCAGATAGAATCAGGCTATTTATGTGCAAACTATCAATAATTTTTTTTTCTTGTTGCAAGGACGCTTTGTATCATTGACAAAAGCCTAACTCTGACAGTGGCGTTGAGCGTTAAGAACAGGGGTGCGGATTGAAAAGGGGTGTCAAAGTTGGACAGAAAAAAAGTGCAGCAAATGTCATTCTTCACAACTTTTTATACAGGTGTCCCTTGCAAAAAAATACGATGTTTACATTGCCATGCATGAGCACGATGTATCCACGCGAGGATCATGCCAATCTTATAGCGTGTGCATTAAAGCATTTGGAGCAATAAACAACCCACAACTCAAGGGCAGTGTGGAACCATGTCAAATGCAAACACCGACAACAAAAACACATACATCAATGTCTGGACAAACAGAGTTCCTCATCTACAAACCATTTGTTTTACTTTACTCCTCACCTAATGCCGTTAAAAGAAAGTTAGTAAACACGCATTTATATTTTAAATTACTAGCCACGTTTATAGGGCTTGAGCACAACATGAATGCCTGGCTAAAGCTGTCAAGTTTGCAAAAAAAAAAAAACCAACTCTCCAGCGACACCCAACACATGTCTAGCAACAGATATCATTTGAGGAAAGGGAAAAAAAATTATAACTGAACCCGAAGAGGGAAGAGTGATGGATAGAAAAGAATGGGCTTTTGATATTTGTGCAATTTGCGCCCCCTTGGCCTCGACAAGTTGGGAACAAGATTTCGCAAGTTAGCAAGGTTACCAATGAGAATATTGTGTTCTGAGAAAAACACTGCTTACTGCTGTGCGTGCAGTGAAGAGCGGAGTACCAGAACCAATAGTAGGGGGGAAAATCAAGAGCTTTTAGAGCTCAATAGAAAAAAAAAAGAGAGAGGAAAGAGGAGGGAAGGGAAGAGAAGGTACAAACCGGTCATTGAAGTCAATTGACTACGTGAGTTTGTTTTGTGGCATAGGGCATGGACGTGAAAACAACAGTAATAACAACAACATTGACTTGGATTTCGGCCTGGGTAACTAAACTATTCTATGCGACGCCCTTGGAGAGTGCTCAAGTTTCCCTCTCAAATTCTGCGACACTGCTCTCTACAGAGCTCACTGTATTCACCACGTCTTCTGCCTCCAAGTATATCACTCGCAGGTCCAGTGGGGCTAGGCGCAGCAGCGTGCCATGCCGTTTTTTTGAGACCTTCATTGTGTAGGAGTAGCATATTTGGATTGTACATGCTTGTGTATTGACGGTGGACAATCGTCTAGCAATCCGACATATGTACAGGAGAGACCTTGGTCTACTGCAGGGATTCTGTTTCAAGCGGTGTGTGGCTATAACCTAATCATGCAATGCCTTTCTATGTACTCTTCACGCCTATTTTCAACCTCACTGCCCATGTATTGCCTTTGTCAGCACACCTTCATTAGGTCTGCTGAAAACTTACAAGAACACTGCCACAAGACAGCATGCCACGCAATCTCTTTGTCACTCTATGAACCGCGATATCATTTAACCGTGCAGCGAAGGGACAGATTAAAGGCCATGATGGTTTTTGCCCATGAAACGGTGTGATATCGATTTTATTGACAATGTAAACTATTTGGTATTATAGACCTTTTTCGTCGGATATTATTTGGTTGAGAACGAAGAGAAACAAGGCTTGGCTGCCGATGAGAAGAAATAGCAACCGACCAGAAGAAATAAAGAACTAAACGCAGGTAAATCATTCCTGTTGCGTGCGACGCCATAGCGAGGAAGAGATCGTGCTACCAGAGCACAAATCACAAATAAAGAGGTCTTGGATCAAGTGCCCTATTAGTCCTAGATCATTGTAACCTTTATTCTCGTGGTCTCGGACAGCATTAACAGGGCCCTGAGGGGTGCAGTTGCCAACAAGGCACCGTGTAGAGGTGAAAGTAAGAGGCACAGCATATCTCCCTGACAAATGATTGGCCAGGAACCTAAAAAAAGAGGGTTCGAAGCTGATAGTTTGGCATTGGAACAGCCCCGCCGAGACGTGTCCCTTTCATTGTTTGAAATCCAAATTGAGATGTTTGTGTAACGGTCGCAGTCCGCTGTGACCCGCATAGGCCTGTGGGTGGTAAATGTCGGTGTTAGACGAGCCGGTGAAATAGTGTACTGAACATGTTCTTTACATCGTTTTTGTCCCACACAGAGACTGGAGGAGTAACTACACTGTTGGGCGAGTGACCCTGAATGGATGGTAGAAGTATTATGTCTTCTCCCTTTCTTTATTTTAACCGTAAGCGCTGGAAAATGCCGCATGTTGTTTGCCGATTCTTCGTCTCCCCGTTTTCCATTGAACTCCATGACCACATCGTTGCTAACCGTGTGTGGACCAAACCGCTAGAAAACCTACCATCCTTGTATTAGGCCTAGTTTTGCCTCGACCTTTGGTTTTCTGTTGATAACCCTTTAGGCTTTGTTTTCCGAGATGTTTTTTCTGTGTCGATGGCCTCATTTCCGTTTGTAGATCCAAGCTCAAGATATGAAAATAAGAAAACAAGTACAGTACTTCATATAGATCGCCTCACATGGCAGATGGGTATGTTAGATATTCATGCAGGACGCATGCGTGCGCCCATTTTTCCGTTTCTCTGTTCATATCCCTATCTTCCTTTCTTTCACCCCCGCGCACGCCTATTCCTTCATCGATTCATGCAACCTTAGTCTGGACGTCGAGGAGGGCAGTAGTGGCACCTCTCAAAACGGGATAAAATGAATTGTTGTTGCACTCTTTATGTTCCGCATTGTTTGTTGTTGTCCATTGATTCGAATGCTACTTTGCTCGGGACACGAGGTGAGCGAATGTGCGTGCAAGCTTCCTAGGCGTGCAGCTAAGTCTAGGCCAGAACGACGTTTCCGGACCCCCGAAAAAGAGAAGTCATCATTCGCCATTCCACCAAAATAGGCTCTGATTCATGAATACAGGAGGGCAAGCCAAGGGCTTCATCTGCAAACACTAGCAATATAATAGTATCAGCATAAATGAAAAAAGGCGGCAGCTGATTTTTTTTCCATTTTGGTGCTCTGTGCATGGAGGACACAAGGCTAAGGGCTATAATTTTTTGTGAAGGGCTGATCAGAGTGAGGAATTGAGACCGAAAAAAAAATTAGAAGGTTGGTAGATCTCACGAGCGATGCAAGTCCTTTGTCCAGAAAGAGTGACATATGCTATAAATCGTGTAGGGCATTAGTTTTCGTCCTGTTTCTGTCTATTTTGAAGTGCGACTGTCACCCTGTTTCAGACTGCCACTTTCTCTCTCTCTCTCTCTCTTTCTCTCGCTATAATCCGACGTCGGCCTCTGCATACTTGAACCAAGCGTTTCATGGTGAAACCGTAAGCATACACGCATGGCAGTGCTTCTCTTCTACCCGGATATTGTGGATTGAGGTACCATCTGGTTGCTTCACGGCATCGTTGTTTCATTCGCCACATCTAAAATAGCTATCTGCTGCGTCTCACCTTGGTTTATGTCTCGCTGCATTTTGGGAAGGCACGCCAGGTTTTGGCCCATGTCAGTGGTGTCACCACCCTATCGGACCCCTCTTCTTCATCTCTGTAGCTCTGTAACGCTCGCAGTCCACTTGCGCCAAATACACCTCCTTCCATCAACCACGTCATGGCTGAAAATACTCTATGGAGACGCTCTCAATGGATAGCAATTGAGAACTAGGCGACTTGAGACATGCCTCTACAATCGGGCGGTATCATTTCTTTGTATTCTATATTGATGAAGACAAGAAAAAAGGGCGGCATGTGGACGCCATTGTTTATTCATAGGAGACAATTGCGAACCTTATCCACCATTTTATTGTTTTTGTGCATGCGAGTCTCGATCATGTCCACACTCTTCCTAGGAGCAAGATCTGGCTGGGTGGATGATAAAAGAAGAGTAAATTGCTACCGTACTTGAGCGGAGAAAAATTTTCGATGACCTTGTCGTGTTATTTTTCCTCGAAAGGTAATGCCTCTATTGAACAGTACAACGACAGTTCTATTCAATCCAGCATACGACTGCAAAAAACGCATGGTCCGTTAGAAATGTTTAGAATCGACTTTATTTATAAGCAGAAAAGGAGAGAGGCGAGAGACAGGGCAAGGAGCCAGATTGTTTGTTTCCACCCTTTTTTTCTTTCTCTATTCGTCATCTGTCCCCTCATCTGACCCGTAGTCACGGCCAAAGATGGACTTTTTCTTCATTTTCCTTGGATCATTTTTACTATCATCCTCGATCACACCCGCTGTCTTGTACCGCAGCTCCAGCATCGCTGTTGAGAAGTTGTCTGTGTTTCCGAGTTCTTCAAATCCAATCAACCTGTCATGGGATATGAAAGTAAAACGTCAGCAAAACGACGTCTTGTTTTCAAGCATATATTCTGCAGCCTGCAAATAACTATGATGAGAAAGAAACGAGGATTGAACCTACCGGTCGACAGCAATACCATCTGTAAACGCGATGACACAAGGCAACATTTTCACTTGCAACTTCTCCACCAAGAACGGAGCGTTTTCGACCTTGATCTTGACAAACTTGGTTTTGATGTGCTTCTTTGCGAGCGCCTATGAAAATGCAGATTTAACGATTAACACAATATGCGTATTTACACGCACACACTCACACCAAAAGCACCACAGGTCCGAAAACAGACGATGCCTTTTGTAGAAATTCTTTTGTTACCTCCAGATGCCTGTCAACGATCATGCAACGTCTGAAATCAGAATGATAGAAATGAACCAAGCAGTGCTTTGTTTTGGTAGTGACGTCCATGACCTCCTTTTCATCCGTGATGTCCTTGTAAGACCCATGGTCGTTTTCCACCACGAGTTTCCTCTTAGCAACCCTAGAAGAGAATCAAACGAAACCCGTGAATCCTGTTAAAAAACCGTAGCAATTCCTATACAAGTAAAGAGTATCACTGGAGATAGTGCAGCAAAAGTGCGGAGTCACACTTACTCCTCTTTCAATTCTTCGATCCTTTGCTCGCGAAAACTTGCCATGCCATAATCGTCATTCTCCAATTCCTCAAAGAGCTCGTCGTCGTCAAGGTCTTTATCGCCCCCTTCCTCCTCCTGATCAATGGTGTCGTCCTCAACAAGACGGCTGCCGCTACTGCTCTGAGCCTTCTGATCTGATCCTGTCGTTGTGCTACAGTTTATTCATAAACGGAATAGTTTATCGCAAAAAGTGAGCAGCGACTTCTTAGAAGTTACCTCTCTGAAGCAAGGCCTGCTTCATCAACATCACTCATCTACCAATTGACCGAAGGTCAACTGATGAGACCAGCTAGCCAAGGAGGAAGCGATTGCTTCAATTTTTTCACAGGTTAAAGAGAGAGAAATGGTGCTACCTTGGGGCTGTTGTTGCTGCTCCAGCGGTAATTCCTGTGGCAGCGCCTGTGGTTGGTGTGGGAGCGATGTCTGCCATTCTAAGTACTTGATGTTCCTGGTTCCTGGCGATGAGATGCGGAGATGCGATTCTCAACTTGCTGCTGGAATTCTGGTGTGCACAGGGTGCCACCACGCACATCGAACATTTCGATTGGCTGCAGTTGTTCACGCTTGCACTCACAAGCCACAACGCGTCAATCCAATTACGAGTGCTGCGCGCATAACCTGTCGCTTTGTTTGCCACCTTTTTCCAAGAAAAAAAGGGGGACTTTAAGAGTCGATAATACTCTCTTGGGTCCCAAGCTACACGAAATTTCGTTGGCTCGGCGCATGATTTTTTATTGCTTTCTTTACCTTTCTTTGGGCGCTCGTGTTTTTTTTTTTTTTTTTTTTTTTTTTTTTTTTTTTAAGGAGGTATTTCACATCATAGACATCATTGGCAAAGAAGATAAAAATAAAAGTGGGCGCGAAAGAGCTGAAGCATGAAGCATGAAGATATCAAGAACAGAGAGGAAAACGTCGTGGGTATATTGCGGATGCAGACACTATTGAGATAGGTTCACACCGCACTGATCCATGCGTATAGTCATTGAAAAAAAAATGCATCAAGGGCGGGAAGGCCAGAAAAGAATGTCTAGAACGATGCCAGACTCGCATGAATTCAGGACCGCAAGAACAGCTTTTGTTTTTCTTTACTCGAAGTCGATCAATTCGCGGCTCCGGTCATTTATAATCTCCATCAAACTCAACACACTGGTCAGTAGCAAGATCTGAAGGCCAGTCTTGTCAACGACGTTGGCCGTCGATGCATTGAAGATGGTGAGCTTGTCCGAAGCTCCAGTATGACTGCTCGAGAGCTTCGCGACCTTGGTAGTGGGGCCAGCGCTGGCCGAACGGCAAACAAGGACATCGGATCCTGGAGGGGCGCTCATGCTATGGCCACTAGGGGCTGTCCATTGGTAGATGCGGCCCTCAAATTCGAAAGCCCAACAGACATTGTGCGCTGATGATACATCCGCTTCACATCGAAGATCGGGTTCTTCGTCCTCGTCACCAGGCTGGTACATAGGAGGCACCTTCAAACCGTTAGCACCATTCTTCTCGACTGCCTTTTTGAATGCAATCATGTCTCGGAATTGCACGCTAATATCCTTGGAATCCGTGGTGAGGTACAGGTCCAATAGATGCTCGCCTTTGTTCTTGACCTTGCAGACCTGGATGCCATTGTAGTCCTTGATGGTCATGTTGCGATTGATAGAATCCGATCGCGACTGGAACGTATACGACTCCTTCTTGTTTTCGGACTGGCACTTGATTTTGGGTGTCAAAAGCCCCGCAGCAGTAAGCGTGAACGATGTGGTGGGATTCATGGAGGGAATATAGGAAGCAGGCTCCTTGCGAGTGCTTAGAATGGCTAGTGGAGGTCGAGCCAACGGCATAGGCATGTAGATAGGGAGTTGTTTCTTGTAGATGAATTGATGAATCGGCTGTATGCGATGGTGTGGGATGTAAATACGTCTATTAAAGAAAATGCGATCGTAAACTAACGTTAGATTGCTCCATGCAAAAGAACGATGAGCGATCGTGCTTTTGAGGGCACTGGCGAGTAGGAGACAGATACGCGCTCGTCAGGCACACTGACTCTATGTCTCTGTACTTTGTTTTTGGAGAAAGGTGATAGAAGAGATGACGATAAAAATGACAGCCTGCCCGTACTTAGCAGGCGCAGAGTACTATTTATGATCAAAAAGAAGAAAAAAAGTGGGACAGCGGTGCGTGTGTGAGAGCTGGGAGCTGGGGAGGATCTGATCGAATCCGGAAGAGAGGGAGGAGCTAGGAACAAGGAACAAAGCGCAAGGTACAAGGTACAAGGGAGATGCAAATGGTGGAGCTAACTCAGGGTGAAGACTGTGAAGGTGGAGTAGAAAAAGCGGGAACATGGTTTGTTGGGTCGTTGGAACCAAACGTTCGTGAATGAACACCCTTTTTTCCGTCTCTTCTGCATCGTTTGCCTTTATGAAATGCTCAGTCCTCAAACAGCCCCGTCAGAACGGAATTCCGAGGCAGCTAATTGTCACTGAACGGGACAAAATATGGACAGGAGCACAGAGCTCGAAAAAAGGAGGTAAGGTTCAGGATGCACTGTAGGTGCAAGAAACGGGGGACAGTTTGTGCACTGATTAAAGGATGGTTTTCAGTTTGTCCATTCTGGTTATTCAAGGCGGATATTTGGAAACAGGATGGCCACCTGTCAGACACACGTCCCATGCAACTGCATCTCAATTTCGGGGCCAGTTTAATCTTTTCAGTCCATGTCTACGCCCACCCATGCTCCAACAGCCCATGGCGTGGCATAGTGGAAAGACGCTTGTACCACTTCGGAAACGATCCCAACACTCGCACAAACCACTCCTTTTTTTGTGCACATCTGAGCCGTTAAACACACGAGCAAATACGATCTAAAGTGGGATGCGAGCAAAAAAAAAAAAAAAAAAAAAAAAAAAAAAAGGGTGGCCGTTTTATTTGAGTGTGATTCTCGACAACCTTCTACTTACCGAATCCTTGTCGATGCCTTCTGGGATCAATGGATGCGAATTTTGGTAATAGTGGCCAATCGCGACTGGAGATAATGGTTTTATGCGCAATGGATGAACTGATTGTAATATGTTAGGAGATAGCGAAATGTGAACCAGAAATGGGAAAGAAATGAAATGACAGTAGGAAGAGTGGGGGAAATGAGTGGGGGGGATGAGAGAAAACATCGACTGTTTAAAAGGTTTACACCGTGGAGTCGCGTTGACCAGAAGCGTTCTCAAAATAAAAATGAATAAATGTAGTGCCATTCAAAAAGCACAGAATAACAATCAATTACAGAAAGAGGGAGGTCGAAACGACGCAGGAAGTGAACAAACAAGTAGAGGAAATATGCAGACAAGGGATGCTCAGGAATGAATTAACCGATGGGTCAATACAGCGGGAGCTACTGTTGCGTGGCGATTCCGAACCCTGCTCTCTCTTGTTATACTCGGCTCGATAGTAGTTCAATGTCTTTGCTTCTTTCCCCTTCCTTCCCTTGCTAGCGACCGTGCTACCAGTTGGCAGTTCGAAGAATTGTCTCTCGGAGTGCCTCTTTCTCCATTTACTTTGGACAACTGAGGAGCAATCCTGTGCCTTGACTAAATTAATGCAAAACAAACATTGGCCCAAGACCACAGACAACGCCTTCCAACTGTCAACAATAAACTTCCCCACCCCCAATCAACATTATGCATTACACGCATGCTCGGGCCAGGTCAGGAACACTGACCATGCGGAGAGTACAAGTGGAAGATCGGTATATGTACAACCAACCTTGTCACACAGCAAAGTATCAATGTTTAAAATACGACCTAAGTTTCGAGATGCATTATTTACAGCTCCCCCCGCGATAGTTGTAAAACCGAAATCAGTAGGGAGGATCCACACCCCATCGGACCCGTACTTGTCGTGCAGGCATATCTAGCACTGGAATAAAACGTCCGGCAGATGGAGCTAATAGGGATAGCAGCATCAAGGAGCAAGGAGCAACGTATTGCAGATCCCTCGTATTCGGCTACATTGAACTGTGTTCTGGGAATATGTACTTGATGTATATACAAAGGGGCACAAAAAAATGCTATGTTGTCATTCCCAAAATTCACGCGAACTGCCTGCGCAATTAAAAAGATCAACTCTTTCATTTGAATCTGAGTTGAACTAGATCTCTCCTATTTTCGCATTGTTGTCTAATCATGCACCAAAGAGGTCATTCATCATTAAGTTTAGGCGTTAAAACAAAAGAGAGAAGAGAGGAATATGCTGACGGCATCGGGCATTAATGCAGTTGAGGAGTAAGAGAGTTAAAGGATACACATATCGCGCCGACACAGCTAAGGATGCCGTTCTGCGGAATCCCAGATGCTAAACCCCCCGTCAGTAAGATAAAACGATCGCCCAATGTAATTTCCAGAGCTATAGCCATTTAGAGCATGACGGAATACGATGGAAGGAAGAAATGATGGTAGTGAAGAGGAAATAAAGAGGGAGGAAAAGAGTCTTCATCCATTGGCGTAGTCCCAGACTTTCGTCCGCCTTTGCTCTTTCTAGCTAACCCTAACCTTGTTTTTCTTTGGACGCTTGTTGTTCTCTCGAAGTGCTTTTTTCGTGGGATTGGCATGAATGACCAGACGCATTTATGCAGCTCTTCGTATATGTCCTGTTTCCTCCTTCTTGGTTGATTATAGTTTAAGTAGGCCTCGGGTCATTCTCACCCTTAGTTCGCCCTTCCGCGCATTCCCATGCAATATGTGAAAAGAGCTTATGAACAAAAAAAATAAAATAAACGTTTGAGAAGGAAGGGTACTCGGTTAATCCCTTTGACTATGGATCTAGTCCCAATCTCGCGTAACTTTCTCCGAGATCAAAGGCACGCAGGCATTCCAAATGCGATGGGCTGTAAAAGCTTATCAATACTATATGATTGTATTGAAATCGAGCTCGCGTGGCACTCTTGCACATTTTGGCACCGTGTTCTCGCAGTATTCGCGCGACAGCAAGGAACTTACTTTGACTATATACAGCCTATGCTTATGAGTACACATTCTAAACAATAAACATACCCATAGTCTACTGGCCATGACAAGTCCAATTGCCATTTTCCTACTAGCAAGGGAGTTTAGACTAGAAGGTTGAGTGAATGGGGTGTGGACGCTTATTTAGAGCGTCGACTGTCATCTTTGCCGACCTCTTTTGCGTCAAACTGATCAATGTTCCCTAGATTAGAACATACCAGCTGCCATTGAACTGGGCTCGTGCACTCGTCGTTGTGTTCCAAGGATTGGATCTACGTTTGTGTGCTCTGAGGGCCTCACCATTGAGGCAACACCTCCCGGGCTGTGTTTCCCGAAGTAACGGATGAATTCAGCAAAAAAGAGTGTCGCGATCCGGTGTCATGTTTTGAGCAGGAATGTAGATATTCGCTTAGGAAATATCGCGGGATCGCCTATCCCTATTCATTGCTGTACGTCCGTTACCAACGGCACTTTTAGCTTTTACTTTCTTTTGGGGGGTTTTTTGGGCAGTTAATCCTGGTGTTATTGTTTCCTGTCTTGTTGATGAAAGCAAAGGGGGTGATATTAATGCGACGCAAAAAAATAGGTATAAGACGTGCTGCCGAGAGTCCCTCTGTTTTTCATCCATTCCTTGCAGTGTCCTCTAACTCATACGTTTGAGTTCCTTATGCTAAGAGACCCTCCCTGATCATGTCAGAGCACGAATATCGACTACAGCACAAAACATATAGCAATAGCGAAAACGCGTAAAATGGAACTCCGCAATCAAAAATAGCCAATCAGTCGCGTCATCCATTTTTCGAGGTGCAGTCCGCAGGTTGATCTTTACCGCATCCTATCCACGCCTTGCTTGCAGGTACGCGCGTGATGGCATGCGCTTGGAGAGCTCCGGTTGATCGCCAACACTCCCTAATCGGTTTTATGTTGAAAGAAGCAATCTCGCCTGAGTATAGTCACCCCAAGCGCTCAACTTTCAAGTACTCAGGAGTATTGAGCATACAAAAAAAATAAAATGAGCCCTGCACAAATGAAGAGTCAGTGTACAACCGTCCGGACAACGGGCGAGGTCGTGTTCGCAGTCGATATCAAGTGAGACATTATCCTCCCTTCCTCTTTGTTGTGCAGTTTCTCCCAGGACCCGCCACCTGTTAATATAGAGCCTCAATGGCTCTTACCTGTGTGTTGTTAGCCAGGGTATGCTACGACGCGCAGAGAAATATATCGGCGCCGAGGATGACAGTTTTACAGCAGGATCAGAAAGGCCATATTGATGCGCGTCCAGGAAGCCCATTCAATCCCTCCTCGTGCTACTATTCAGCATACATTACTATGGCACTACATAATTACTGTATTTTGATAGGAACGCAAGGACCTGCACCCCGACTAACGCTCTCTCGTTACTTCACCCCTTGCTCTTCTGTTGTGAAAATTATGCGCATACATGGAGTGTCCTCACCTCCTTTTTTTTCATCTTTGTGCTGCGCACTCCCAACCGCGTCCCAAGCATCGAGCAATATCGACCGTGATCGAAAGAGCGTTGGGAAATGTGCGCATAGATCAACACCCACAGCCACGCCTCTTTAGACATTAAGAGACAGGACACTAAGACCACTTTCACAAATTCCAATGATCCGCGCCTTTTTCTCTGCGCTACATATCCGGGTCCCGATTACTCCTCACTTACCGTGAAAAATTCGCACACCATTAACTTTCTTTCTTGACCCCTGACCCAAGCCATGCGTTTTTCATATTTTTGTTGACATCCTTTTACCGTAATTCAGCCAATCCTACCACAATACACTGCCTTCCCCCCCCCCTCCCCCATCTAGTCGTTCACAAACTACCTCGAGAAATGCATCTTGCATGTTTTACATCCTCTCCTCTCTTTCTTTCCTTCCCTCCCCCCTTTCTTCCTTTTTCACCCCTGAGTCTTTGTTGTGATCTCACCTCATCTTCTGAGTATTATACTATAGCCATATAATTACAAGGACCAAAATACTGGAAGGCTGCGCTTGCTGCCTTGATTCGTTGGATGCATGAGCAGAAACGAGCAAGGAAAATAAATGAAGACACCTTTTCTTCTACTTTACCTTGGCCAATGCAAAAAGAGAACAAGCTAGGCTAACCCACCCTTGTTCACTGGTTTCCTGTTTTCCAAGCATTATTCCAAACAATCAATTTGAACTTGGTTTTATTGCGTCCCCCCACAATTTTTATTCTTTCTTTTTTTCCTTATGCAGAAGTATGGAGGTCTGGGACTTTTTGCACAAGCGAGTCGATTAGAGTATTACCGTTCAGGATCTGTGTTGTGCAAATCACAAAGTCGCGTTGTCCTCCCTCTTGTGTCGCAAGGAAGCGTATCGCCGAGACCTCCGTGAATGTGCAGCCGCCTAGGAAGAATACAAGAGAAATCCGTGGCTGCCCATTCGACCCTAGCAAGGAGAAATTAAAAAATAAAGAACATGTCAGAAAACTGTGCATTCCATCCCATTTACAACTTCATAAAGACAGAAAAAATAAATAACATCTGCATATGCATACTCTTTGAAGATACCGGCTGGCCATCATCCACGCGTTGCTTTTCATCGAACGTCCGTCCAGGGAGCATCCGCAACACGTCCTCAAACCCCCTCCACCCATTTCCTCCTACCAGTCCTGGCCCCCTACCTCCAGGTCCCCCCGGCTGATTTTTCCCGCGCTGCACTACACATTGAACCAATCGCACACTCAGCGGTGCATAGCCTGAGTAGACATATGAGATATCATTGGGCGCATGTTCGTTCACCTCATCCACGATCAGCGATAGACTGCGTCGCACAAGACTATATGGGTTCTTTGTTACGACCTGCTTAGTCAGCATGCCCAGGCGGCGCAAGTTCTCGAGCGTCTGAATATGTTCAAATCCATAGGTCTCCAGGATCTCTTTCTTGAAAAACTCAAATTGCTTGGGTTTCAGTCCGTTGTTGACGAGTGAGTAAAGACAAAGGAGACGAAGTACTTGCACCAGTGGCACCTGCTTGTTAATCATGTCCTCGATATACTCGGGCTCTTTGTTGGTTGCAATGCCCGCAACTACATCTTTGAGGCGCGATAACGAATAACAGGGCTGTTAGCATTACCCCACCAGCATTAAGGATGACCTGACAACAGGCAAACAAGAGCTCTGCCACACTTACTCTGCTGAACTTCCAGGATTTTGTTAAAATCATCAGTCATTGTGTAATCCATGATCTGCTCTGCGAGCGATGTATCTATAATATTATAACACAGTCCATTTAGTGCCCCAATCTTGACTCTTTGAATATGCTTATAGATCACACAGGTAACTTACGAAGCCGAAGTGATTGATGCTCAGCAGCCAGAGTGCCCATCTTGCCGATGAACTGCCGGATCTGGGGGACAGTCTTCGCATTGTGTCGCTCCTCGTAATCCGCGTTAATTCGTTTGGCGACTTTGTTCAGCAGACCTCCCACGACTGCAAAGTTGAGATCTCGAAGTTCTCCAAAAAGCTTGTCACCCCCGTTGAGCGGAACCTTTTTTTTCTTTCCCGGGGCTGATCCTGACGCATTTGCCGATGGTCCTGCTCCGGATCCTGCTGGAGGTGGAGCCGGGGCGGCCAAACTAGCGTCGACCTCGACAAAGGCTAAAATCGATATAGGAGTACACAGGATACGAATTTAACGTCTAGAGCAGAGCAAAGTAAATTACATTGTCCATACTGACAATAAAAGAAAGGGACGTACTGTGATTGATGTGAAATATCTCATCGATGAGACCCTCATAGGTCAACTGCGTGCACAGAGGCGTCACCATATCCACGCTTCGATCAATGATGATGAGCGAATCGATGCTCTGAGACATTTGCGTCGTTTGTGAGGCCTCCAAATCATCCACAGCCATCTCGCGTCTCATCCGCAACATCATATCGCACAAGGCTTTTGAGTAGTCACCCTTGCCCAAAATACGTGGAAACCAGCCGTAGATTCCCTGGAGTCGCATCAGGGCCTTAGCAGCATAATAGATTGAGGTTGTGTCTTGATCCAGATACAGCTCCTTGAAAGTTGAGTCCCACTCCAGGCTCAGAAGGTCGTCCTCCAGAGGAATAAGATCTAAATGGTACTCTCTCTTGGTGATACTGCCAAATACACCCCTGTCCTCGAGAACTTTTTCGCAAAGTGCTGTTCGCCTCGGCACAAAGAAGAGCGAGTATGTGTACGGGCGTTGATCCCTCGTGTGTGCCTGAATATGATCTAAATACGCGTGATACATTGGCGATTAGAAGCGAAGCACGCGGGCCCTGCGAGTTAAACCACAAATGATAAGCCTCTAATAGCCGGCTCTGCATTACCTGCAATGTACCCCATGTAGTTAATTTGAGGCCGACAGATGTAAACGATGTTCTTGAAGTCAGTGTCCAATGGCCCTGATTGAAGGTGGTATATTTTCTCGACGCCATGATCCTATTGAGTGAAGGATTGTTGTGTTGCCAAGAAAACCATCTAGTTTAGGAATAGGCCCTCCTATCCTTCAATTGCAGATCCCAGCTCAGTCCAGTTCAGTTCAGTCCAGCTCATGGAGCCGGCGGCTCACAGGGAGGCCCCAGCCGCGCC
This sequence comes from Dissophora ornata, assembly GCA_025201705.1. NCBI lineage: Eukaryota > Fungi > Mortierellomycota > Mortierellomycetes > Mortierellales > Mortierellaceae > Dissophora > Dissophora ornata. The sequence goes on from MU616612.1 coordinate 43,584, forward strand.
TTTGCGATATCCAATAGTATGTTCCCAACTTGCCTGTAACAGTGCAAACTCCGCGATAAGACCCAATGGGACGCTGAGGCCTGGGTCCAGCACGAGTGCTTTCTTGCCCTGCACCTGTCAATGTGGCATCCATTGGAGCAACATTCGCCATTGTTAGTTTTGAGCTGTTCTTTGTTATCCGACGCTGCAAAACACCAGTGTGGCCCGTTCATACCGAGTCGAGCAGATTGATGAGCTCCTTTCGTGCAAGGTCTCGTAGAGAATCAATGTTGAGCGAGGTGTGACCAAGATGAGCGCCGGTTGGCTGTGCGGGCGCGGAAGCTGCGGCGACTGCCGCGGCTGTTGACGTTGACATTCCTGGATTTGGGCGATCGATTGAGCGAATGCAGGGATGAGTAGCGACAAAGGGAACGAACTTATTGAACTTGGTGCAGTGGCGGCTGCGCGCAAGCGCACTGTTCCCGTGACCTGAGCCATCCATTTGCGCGCAATCACGACATACGCTGGGCACACACAAAAGGGGGATGAGCACGTTTTTTTTTTTTTGTATCCACCTTCTCTTCGTCTGCTCCTGTCACTACTCGCTTCAGAATTCAGTTTTCAAGTGCCTCACGAATATCGTACATGGCCACAACATCTGCCCTGTTGGGCGACTCGACTTTGTCTAGTCCGCACAGTCAGCAACAGAATTATGGGTCCGTCATAATACCACACGAGCAAAGCAATCAATCATCAAGATACGCCAGCAACATCGATGCTGGTGCTAGCTCTCGCTCTGAGTCTGGTCCTGGCTCACTAACAAGGACAAGCACCACCACACGTCGGTCAGTCCTCATAGCGGTTCCTGAACAAGACGACAACGCATCCATCTCTTCAAGGTCTTCCTACTCGAGCTATTCCTCCTCTCACTCCTCCACAGACTCGCTACTTCAGGCTTCAAGGAGTCGCACATCAACCAAAAAGGGCTGTGATGACGATGGTGATGACGATGGTGATGATGACGAGGAGGATGTCAGTTCCCGGCAGCTGTTCTGGACGTATGTTGCATTGACGCCTGTGCTGATGTCCATCTGGGGCCTTTTTGCGGCGTTGATCCTGCTGTTACCCTCAGTTCACAACGACTCCATGGTACGCTGGGGTAAGTTCATTATTTCGATCACAAAATTCGCATAGCACATGACGTGCCCTTCCCCCCCTCTCTCTTTTTTTTGTTACTCTTTTCGCAACTAACAATACGATATGACAACAATAATACGACAGATCGCTTTGTAATAGGCATGGTCGGCTGGGCGGTCGCCTTTGCATCCAGGACGCCGGTCTACGCATTCTTTGAAAAGACATTATATATGAGCGAGTACTCTTGCGAATGGTCAACATTGTTATCTGCTGGTGTCGTGGAGGAGATCACACGTCTAGGCATCATCAAGTTTCTTGGTATCGGAGATGACTTTGGCGCCGTATACTGGCTAGGACTTGGGTGGGCAGGAATCGAGACCCTGTACTACATTGGGCAGTCGCTCATCTACAGCCGTTGGCTCTTAGATGAGGACTATCGCACGGTAACTAACATCCCCTTAGTGACAGCAGTGACTGAAGCAGCAGTTATCACAACAAATCGCACAATCCATGCCGAAGGCGTGGAGGAAGGTGTCAAGGATTTGGAAGAAATACATGGTGCTGGAGACGATATCGTGCATACGCATCAGGCGAGGCATTTGCTGGGAATCGACCGACCGTGGTGGAGCCTTATGGGAAGAACTTCAAGCATGATGGTACACATTGGATTTTGCTGTTGGCTAGGCTATTCAGGATGGAAATTGCTGTTCCCAGCAGCCCTGGTCCACGGCACACTGTACATTGTATGGGGAGTGCTTATGCCAAAACATTGGAGTGTTCCCGCTACCTCATATGGGACACTTATGGCAGCCATGACCGTGTTCCTAATCGGTCTTGCGCTCTACGGCGAGATCGTCTAGCAGCTCACCAATCGCCGATTGAATAAAAAAAATGGGAATAAGGCTCTCGCGGCGTTTATTGTTCTTACAATGGGTAGATAGTATGTTATGGGCTAGAAGACTCTGTTGATCCAGTGGCGGAGGTCAGTCCGAGATCCTTCTTTCCTCCACTCTCGAGATCAAACTCTGACAGGAACTGTTGTTTATTTAAAAGAGAACAGAGAAGAATGTCAGTAGCTGAAATATCAATATTGATCACGACGAATGCCTTGAGTAGCACTTGTACAGAATGTTACCTTATCGACTTCATCAAGCAAATCGTCTTCTTCGCCTTCTTCATCCTCATCCTCATCCTCGTCTTCTTCGTCTTCGTCCTCACCCCGACCAGCACTCTTCTCTCCATCATCGGAGGAATTGGCGGTCTCCCCAGACTTGATCTTTGAATCACCATCTGCCGATGTCTTCTCAGTAAGTGATGATGAGGAGGCACCGCCCGGAAGAGTAGCAGAGCTGGGTGTAGCTGGGGTGGATGGTTTCGTCCGACCGCGGCCCTGGATGCCGCCTGCAATACTGCCTGCAAGCCTTCGTCCCTCAGACAATAGCGAGTCAAAGACCTCCCTAGCGAAGAGACCGCGCTGGCGATCGATGGGCTCCAGCAGCTTGAATGAGTTGGCGAATCCTGAATCAAAGAACTTCTCCAACGTCTCGTCAGCCAAAACCACCATGCGAAAACTTGGAAGCGACATTTGAATCTCCGGTTCCTCATTCTCACTGGTTGACTTTCGTTTTGTCGATGACTCTTCAGCCTTCTCCTCACCATCCGTGGTTTCCTTCTCATCACCTTCTGACGCACCTTCTTTCTTTGCCGCTGCATCTTCATCCGCATCTGGCTCCTTTGATTCGGCCTCTTTTGGGGTCTTATCAACCTTCTCTGCAAACTCGAACGCGTTGCGGATAAAGTTCGAAATGGATCCAAGATAGGAATCGCCATCGTCAAACCGGTAGATGAACAGCAGACTCTCAGACATACCCAAGATTTCATCCCGGCTCAGCGTTCCGTTTTTGTCCAAGTCATGCATGTCGAAGAAAAGTTCCATGCGCGTCATCAGATCGCCATTGATGATGTCGTCCAGCCCCGTCGTGACCTGTTGAAGGGATAGCAAGCCCGTGCCGTTCTGGTCGAACCTCTCGAAGAGTCGAGAGATGAAGTGTCTACCCACTATCCGACGGCGTTCTCGGGTAGTGGATGTCGTAGAATTGGAGCCACGTCTGCGATGTTTTGGAGGACCGCCTGTAGCCATAACGTCATCATCTCCCTGGTCATCTTCGACCTGAGCCCAGTGCGCTATACTTCCCAAGAATGACACAAACGTAGTAGCATCCAAGGCCCTGGCCTCTCCTTGCTTGTGCGTCTGTGTGCGGCCGTAGAACAGAGCGGAATAGAATCTATCGTACATAACGCCCATTTCATCCTTGGAGAACTTTCCTGGATTGATATTCCGGAGCTGACTGCGCTTGGTGAAGCTTCCAATGTGGTGCACGACTTTAAGCTGGTTTTTCCTTCTCAGCTCCGCGACACGTTCTGGAGTGACAGACTCGAATTCTTTGTACGCCACCAGCATCAACTCATTGAACTTCGTCAATGCACGCACCTTGGGATTCGTGCTTTTGGGGAATGCCGACTGATCCAGGGTACCGAAGTACTTTTTCAAGACGTCCATGAATGCTCCATCGTCTCTGGATGCCAGCAGCTCGTCACCATTCACCTTCAAAATAGCTATTTAGAGTGGCGGTAGATGCTGAATATAAGTAGACAGAACTTGATCCTTCCTCTCTTTAAAATTATAAAATGATCCTGGAGAAACAACCTACCCAAGCTGACCTGGAAAAGCACCTTTGGTCCTTCAAAAAAGAAGCAATCCAGGACTCTGAAGGCGTAAATGAGCGGCATCGAGTTGATAAAGAGACTCAAGAACCATGGAAGACAAGCAACGGAGAGCTCGACATCAACCTTCTTGAGATGTTTGTGCAGAATAGGCATGGTCTCTTCCAGCAATTGCTCGAGAATTGTCTGGTCCAATGATGCACCGTACATGGACGTGCTATAGTATCCTGGCAAGAGCCGGTCGCACAACACGTTCAGCGTCCAGAAAGCCTGCTCCTCGCTCTGAAAGCTATAGTACAAGACAAATACTTTCTTAGTAAGAAGACCGTCTAATATTGAAATATAGTATTGGCGCTGAAACGAAACTTACATCAGAATTGCACTTGTAACAATGTTCATCGCTTGGCAGTAACCAAGGTCAGGATTCTTCCATGCATATGCACTCAACACATTTCGAAGACGATTGATGCCTTGGTTAGCTTGGTATGCTTCGTACTCTGGCAATGATCTACGGACGGATGAAGAGTGGAAAAAATATAAGTTCGATGACACCAATGAAGAGTAACACGTCGCTCCAATACATCCACTGGAGATGATCAGACACCAACCTGTTCAAGTCCTTTTCAATTTCCTCCAGCGACAGCGACATTTTGCCTTCGTTGTCTTTTAATAGTTTGGTATATTCTCCAGGGTTCATCGAACGGAGATAGAGCGATCCGCAGCACGCCTCCCAGATCTCTCCACGAAGTTTGTTGGGAAGGCCAACGCGGATAAGTTTGGGGAATGTGGCAACCTTTGTCATCGTCAGATTTCTTCCATTGTCCTTGAAGTACTGAAGCCAAAGTTTTGTTTTGCTCTTATTCTTCAACCTGAGCGCATAAAAAGCAAGTAGAAAAAACGTAAGTAATAGCTATCTAGCAATTTAAACGTTAGCATCCAAGCACGCCATAAGGTCTACTTCTTACTTTTTGGGGTCTCCTGGGAATTCAAAGATCCATCCGAGTCCAGAGTCCTTATCCGCAACATCAGCTCTGTCTGCCAGGAGCGCCTCCGAGAAACAAGTCGCAAGGAATGGCTTTAATGATCGCATGGCTCTCACTTGAAGCTTCAGATTGGTCTTGAGTGTGCTGCAAAACTTTTCACATTGGGTCCTGGGTCCGTTGAGGCGGAAGACGATCCTCATCTGATGCCAGGTCAGAATATTTAGCGCATACATGGCGGAACGCGAGTTCATCCTCTCTACACGTCGGATCGTGTACAGAGGCAGTGCCAAGACGCTAGGGTTGACATCCGTGCAAACAAAGCATAGGAAGGATTCTGACATGTAAAGTCGTCCGTGATACATATCGGTCTTGTCGCCTTGGACCATGGTGGCACTTGATTCTTCCATGAGGTGCTCCGATGCTGGCAGGTTGAATTGTTGTTGAAACTGGCTGTCTCTCTTCTGCTCCTCGAGACCGAGTCTTAAAGGTCGAGTTGTCGGTGCTGGCGAGAAAGAGGAGTCGCTGCCATCCAGGCTGTCGACATCCACAGAAAACACATCCTTGACGCTATCTGCGTCGTCACCGTTGGACATGCCGGGCGCGTGTTCCAATGCTGTATTCCTCAGCAGGCGCTCCATGGTCAACGTCGTCAATTGCACCAACATGTCATACGTTTCATCTCGATGAAAGAGATTGGAAAAGAAATACTGCGCAATGTCAGTACACTCATAGGTTTTTACCCGCTTGTTGCCAACTCGATCAAAACATGTCTGCTAAAACCCCTACCTCCTGTCCGTCCTTCATCACCACGCGAATTGCATCAGCAAAGACCCCACGTTTGCTCTTTTCCTTCTGAAGATCGCCAATGTCTTTCAGCTCCAAAAAGATCTTGGTCTCCATACCGAGCATAAACGAATAAAAGCACAGATAGTTTTCGGAAATGTACATCCAGCCTTGGTTCATCATCTTGCCGTGATATGAGCATGAATAGTAGCTGACAAGTCGCTCTGAGGGCAGAACATTAAATGTTTGGCGAAAGGCACGAGAGGCGCTCCTGACCTTCTCATCCGAAGTAATATCGTCAGTTCCCTTATCTAAACCCACAGTTGAAAAAAAAAATTGCCGTCAGCGATCGCCTTTTCCGTGAATACAAAGATGCATGCACACTGCCACTGTCAATACAATCGAGGCCCTACCTGCTCGTGTCACAAGCGAGCGGATCTTTGTCAAGACCCACTCTTCCTTTTCCTGAGCATCATCCAGGGCTTGTAATTTGTCCACAAAGTTTTCTACGTTGAGGAAAAGGTGGCCGGCGATTCAGTGTGACAATTAGTGGTGGGATCACATATGACATATATAGCAAAGAGAAACTGAGGGCCTGCATTGGTCATCCGCAGCACTGTTTGACAGCGTTTACCTTGTACCCAGCTCCAGGCATGATCGATGCTCTTCTGTGTCTCTGCCCCGGCAATCATCAATGCTTGAGCATTGACCTGTCGCCGAAATAAGATCCGGAACGGCGCCTGCTTGGTGTCAAAGCTGCACGAATCGCAGCACGGAGAAAGGATTCTTGAATAAGTGTCATGTCTTTACATTGCTTGAGATATGTCCAAGCCAATTGACCTCAACACTACAACTTTACATAACAGGACCCATTGACAATCGTACAGACGTAACTGTCGCTTGAATACTCAAACTTACACATTCTGGATAGTGCCCAAAAACGAGTTCAAAAACTGGCTCTTGGAAGCCTTTGTGCGCTGAAGCACAAAGTTTTCTGTAGACTGGACGGTGTCGAAGAGAGGGTTGTGTTGATCACAGGGTGTTGGCAGAATAAAGACATTCTGCGGCGGCTTCAGATGGTACGCCATGGTTCAGCGATGGGATGCAGTGATGGGATGCAGCGATGGGATGTGAAGTGATGTGAAGTGTGCGTTCTATTTATATGAAATACGTCGCGTCCCGCACTTTATATCTCTTGCAACAGCCCGTAGACGGAATGAAAAAGAAGGATGGGAAAATACGCACGGAGGGAAATGGAAGGAGAGATGCTGACCGCTAGAGCGTCAGGGATGAGTGTGGGAGGATGTCGCAAAGGGAACGGGGAAGAAGGAGGGGAGAGGATGTATGGTTGAAGCAAGGGAATGGCGAGCGAGAAACTCGTCGGACCCACCACTGCCGCAATGGCAGACAGTCACTATCCGACCATGGCGTCGAAAGCGGAACGTGGGGAACAGACTGTGGGACGAGAGCCTGGACAGAAAATTATTATTACCACGCTTCCAAGCGAGAGAGCTGCTGGGTGATAGCCTTCAATACTGCCATAGCCTGAGGCAACCCCTGATTAAAGATCGACCTCTCAAAAGTCTTTGTAAGCGCATGAAAGTCCTGTGCGAAGAATTGCCTACGACACTTATTTATGAATCACAGCAGATTGATCTCAACCTCATCGACAAAGATAAACGAGGAGTAGTACGCCAGCTTGCGGGCGTCTTCGAGACATTGGAACCGTGAATGAGGCGCTGCTTGCTTGCCAGGAGATCTTTCATCTGTCGCTTCTCGCTCTACTACTTCGGGGAGAGAACGGTATCCGAAAGCCCCCCCCCTCGAAGGAGAGAGTCAGACCCTAGGACCCTTGGGAGTCTTGACGTTGACAATGCGCGAGGCTGCCATGGACGATGACAACTGCGTGCAGAACACAGTTTCCAGGAGCACTTATTAAAACAAATACAAAACGTAGCTGTTTTGCTTTTATAGCAGGTTACCACGGTAATAAGACTCGGCAAGATGAAGGTATGTCTAGTATATGGTCTAAACGGAGAGTAAAACTGTCGGTAGCCTTGGAGATTCATATCCTGACATGGCGTTTACCCCTTCAGACTTTGAGTGCAATTCCAAGGTAATGATAGCCTCTTGGCCGATGTTGATGCTGGGAAAACGCCTCTTCATGCGAACCCCAGTGGTCTCGGTCATAGCGGGTTTTTTTGCATATAGATCGTATACCATAGAATATGTGCCAAACTTGGAGGATATTTCCTTGCCATTGGATCTTCGTTATGCAGTAATACGAAGGTCGAGTTGCTGCTGCTGTGCGAGGATGTTTTGAGAAACACGACCGAAGGAGGATGTTCTCCATCCCATGGGAGACCAACTAGTCACGTGGTATAAACCTGGTTGAAAGTGCATTGCATCGCTTTGATTCCATCAACCATTCCTTCAACGTCGTGATCGCACTGCAATGAGACCTGATCCACATAAGCAGGCAGCGTCCAGGAAATACCACAGTAAGGTCAGGAGTCGTGGGGGCGGTGCTGCAGGAGCTACAGCTGACTCAACCCCGGACACCACAGGTCAACGTGGTGGAAGGGGTGGCGGTAGGGGAGGCAGTAGAGGAGGACGAGGAGGACGTGGAGGGTATAGAGGTAGAAATAATGAGGGCGATCAGGATGGCGATGAGGCCGAGGGTGGTGAGGAGGATGGAGGTAATAGTATGGAAAATGCTTCTGTTTCTCCTTTTCAATTCCTCGCGCCATGGATGTTTCCTGATATCTGACAAGAACACGCCGATTTTCGCATGACTTCTTCTTAGCACCAAGGAAGAGTTATGCACGGCGTAAGATCACTAGCAACGCCGATCGATACACCGAGCGGGAAGAAGAAGGTAGCCAAGCGGTACAAAGACACTCTGGACAAATGCTGACATGACAAGAGAGGAGGTCACTAAAACATGAACATGAATTCTTTAGTCACTGAGGCAGAGGAACTTGACCAAGGCATTGATCGCCAGACAATCGCGTTTCGAGAATTGTTGAAGGATTCTGGTAAGGATCCAAGCAGCTGCTAAGTGTATCATGGAACCATGCGGTATGATGGTGCTACTAATCAGGACTCTATCTTGCATCTTAGATCAAAAAAAGTCGTTTGATCCAGCAGCGTATTTCCGCTTCAAATCAGAAAAGGAGGTCGAAACACAAGACCCTATGGAGGAGTCACAGCAGGCACGGAAGTTACTCGAAATCCGACTGGACGGAATTGAGAAGGCATTGATGATATTGTCGGTCAAGGATCGATTATATCTTCGGGATTCTGATGTTAAAGCTGTAGGTCATCCCTGAAAGAAATTATAGAGATTGCACTCCTAAGGATGTCTGTTGGACAGACATTAATCCTACGTTCTGCCACTTGTTTGTCCAAATTTAGCTGGATCGTGACATGGTTGGAAAGGTGTCTTTGTCTACAGGAAAGCCGATTGTCCCGAAGCTTGTGCGAGGCCAAGCGGCAACGGACATTCTGATCAAGGCCCCGACAATTGCGGCAGGGAACGCACCCTCGCCAGCAAACTCTTTCCCAGGTTACAGCAGAGCTGTATCGGGATCGTTGGATGTGGCTAAACAAGGTAATTGGGCACACGCGGACAGCGACGGCTATTGTTAGCCATGCAAACATTCACAACGCATCAAACGCTTTGGAATACCCCTGCTATCAAAAGTATATTCTGACCAATTTTAATTCTGGGGTGTGCAGCTTCCATCGACGACGACCTTGACGAGTTGCTCGATATCACCAAGACCTACGGCCGAGCACGGCCCTCTACTGTTGTCAAAACACAGGTCTCATCGTCAGCCACGTCAGTGGTGTCTCAGAGCATTCCACGGCCACCCGAATCCACTTCTGGTGGGTCAAAGATGCGTTTGGCACCACTTTTTAAAGGGACAAAGGCCGCTGACGCGTCAGGAACGTCCGCACCAAAAGGTCTCCCGCCTCTGAAGAAAGGCCCACCCCGCTCTGCAGGAAAAAAGGACGAAGAATGGCTAGATTCCGTCCTAGGGATCTAGTTTGTTTGTAGAAAGATTAAAATGCGAATGCAATCTCGTAAAAATAGTGTGTGGACACAAAATCGAGAGCTACGCCTCTTTGGGCCTTTTTGAACGCGAAAACGAAGACCTCGCACGCACGCGATGCTGAGGGCATCATCCATACATGCTCCGTGTCTTTGCTTGTTTCCCTCTCTCTTCTCATTATGTGTCTCCTGTATGTCTCTCCCTTGTCTCTCTGTCTAACTGTTCCTGTCGAGACAACAAACATTAAATCATGGTCTGTACTATGTGGCTATGCAACAACTCAGAATGTGTATGAGCCCCGTCGGATGAGTTGCGCGAACCGCCTCCTCCCTGGAAACGATCAACTTTATCCCGGGCACAGCCGCATGAGTCCCACCTGGTAGAAAGCCATGACCCCGTGCAAAATCTATACACCCTGCCCCGCCCCCTTGCTGGGTCAACAGGACAACAACTTTCTGAGGAGTTGATGAATTAAAACAGTTAAGAATAGCACCTGCATATTGTCAATTGCCGAAGAGTGTGAGAGAGTGGCGAAGATCCCTACCCCTTGGATCCTTTTTGAAGACACCAGTTTTTTGTTTTTTTTTCTCTCGTCCGACGTTTTGTCCCCCACAATCTCTGTTTCCCCCTGAGAGTACAAAAAGGAATGCATTCTTCTTGTTCCTCATTGCCATCCACTTACTCATTCTCGATTTCAACCTCACACTTCCTCTCCCTATGTCCACAACATCGCTCAGCAGACGATCTGGTATCCGTGGGTCTTCCAGAGCGCCAAAAAAAATCAACTTCCATGCCCTTCCTCGTCCAAAGCATCCGACTACCCTGGATGTGGCTGACGAGTACGCGAGTACAACCGACCCCTCTGGAAGCTCCCCCTCCTTGAACTCTGAACACCGCTTGTCCGAAGAGGCGCGTGAGGAGAGGGAGTACGAGGAGGATACAAAAATTATAGGAGAGGATGAACAAGATATCCACACTCGACTCCTTTCCGATCCCTTTTCTCGAGAGTACAGGCCTAGCTTCGACTCTTTAATCGCGCAAAGTGGAGGCAGCAGCAGCAGAAACGCGATCCCCCACAGCGTGGACTCTGCTAGTATGAAGGGCTCGTCCCCACCTCTGTTGCGTAGCAAGTCCCGACCAAGCAGTTCGAATTCCGGTTCTCGTTCCTCCGATCCTCCTCAGCACCACCCACAACAACACCAGGCCCCCTTGCAGTTAGACCTTCAACATTTCCCTACACCGCCAACGCACCAACACAACCTACCGGCCTCTCGACGTGGCGTTGGAAACATTACGATACCTCCTCGCAAGGAGTCAATCGAATCATATGTGCAACATGACACACACACCTTAGCACATTCCACGTCAAGGTCGCGCAAGGACGAGAATGCGGGAGGGACCATCTCTCGCATAGAGGAATACCTTCAGTTCCTCGATGATGATGATGATGATGATGATGATGAAGCCGAGGACGAGGACGAAGAGGCATACGAAACACCAGATAATTACAGTGAAGCCGATAATCAAGAGCCCCTAGAGAGTAGGATCCAGCGGTACTCTTGGTGGTTTGACCGTGAAAATTTCTATAATCAAAGCGTGCACGATCTAAGTCAAGAGCATCTACAGTACCTGAAGGAGCACAGCCAATATCAGCTGCATGACAACCAGTGTGAACGCAACCCCTCCTCTCCAACAACACCAATCTTCTTTCTGGACTCACCAAGGACGCCAAGGACCCCTACAGCAAAATTCAATCGGAGGGAACAGGTGCCAACGAGTAATAGAGCTGTAAGACACTTCAACCCCCATATTGAAACACAGGAGACGTTGAAACGAGAGCGCACTCGAATTCTACAACGGGCGGTTGTGAGCACTTTCCGGCAGATTGATTGGGATGACATCTCGAACATAAAGCCGCTCAAGAAGGGCGGTTTTGGCGAGATCCATGCCGCTGAATGGTCTCGACTTCAGGTTGTGCTCAAGAGGGCATTACTGGAAGAGAGTAAAGGAGTTGAACAATTTGACCAAGAGGTAACTGAATAGTAGCAGCCCATCCAACTCTGGTCAGGAAGCTGTGCCCCACATCACTCATCAATTTTCTTCCTACCTCAAATAACTTTATCTTCGCAGCTGGAGATCCTGAAGCGAGTCCACGACTACGACTTTATCGTGCCTTTCTATGGTGTGACAGTTGACCCTCGTACAAATGTCCGATGTATAGTCATGAAGCACTGTGCAAACGGCAACCTCAGTTCCTTCCTGCAGATGAACCACGAAACTCTGACCTGGCCAGAACGGTACCGTCTCTCGATTGAGATCACCAAGGGACTCGAGTTCCTTCACAAGTCAGGATTCCACCACAGAGATCTCCATAGTGGCAATATTCTGCTGGACGACAAAAGAACTGCCATGATCTGCGACTTTGGTCTGAGTCGATCCTCAAGCAAAGAAAAAACCAACGATTTGAGCGCCGTCGTGGGCGTGGCCTCTTTCATGGCGCCTGAGCGTTTCCCTTCAATTAGGCCCATCTACTCGGCCGCCTGTGATGTTTACAGTCTCGGTGTTATTTTTTGGCACATATCGTCGGGAAGGATCCCCTTCGTGGAGCGTTTGCGAGATCCGTCGCTCCTGAATCAACTGATGAGTGGTACTCGTGAAGAGATTGCACCGGGCACGCCACAGGAATACACAGATTTGCTTGTCAAGTGCTGGGATGTCAACCCTGCCAAGCGACTCAAAATCGAAGTGATTATCGCGATCTTGCAGACGCTCATGGCTAGGCCTTCAGAGCCTGTGCATCAAATGCCGCCAGGGTTCGTGGTGCCGAGCAACACGACATCCGGGGCACTGCCCATGCCTCCAGAACTGGAATCGAAAATGGCGAGTCTGGAGAGGGCATCCAACGCATTGAACAAGATGGTGTTTGATATCAAGAATCCATCCATGAAGGAGACTGTGAACTACATCGAACGTAAGTTAAAATCTGTCTTTTTGTCGCCTCCACCTTGTGTGTGTTTCAAATAGCTGGATATGGCCTCTAATCTGACTCCGCCCATAATAATTAGGCGCACGCGCGTCTTTCAGAGACCAGAAGTCGCTTCCGAAGCCATATTCACCCACGAATCTACCAAAGACACCAATTTACCTCTGTCCTCTCGTCGGTGACATCGCTGCACTCCACTACTATCTTAATTACCACAGACCCTATAATCCCATCAATGAGTCCAGCGAACTGACAGGCGACACAGCGTTGCACTTGGCTTGTTTATTCCTTGAGTCTCCCCTGGACACAATCAAGGTCCTGGTCGAACTCGGAGCCGACATTAATCTCGAAAACCTGCAGGGCTATACCCCTATCATGATCTTGGTCTCTTCCAACACTCAGGACTGCTACGAAGCGCTCAAGTACTTTGTAGTGCGCGGGGCCCGTATCCCAGCTTACATTCGAAACCCGATCACGCCTCTGAACAGTGCCCAGATCTACGCGCAGAATGTTGTCAACGAGTCCATTGAGTTGCATTTAAACGACTCGGTTGCTGATGACCTGAAACACCCGCGTGTCCGTACTGATGCACCATCCTTGAATAAGAAGCTTATCGCCCAGAGGGGCGACAGTCGAAAAGCAGGCCCCTTGTTTTCCAAGGGCCGTCCGCTGATCCACGTCGTGGCTGCAATGCAAGAGGACTACCGGATCCTGGACTGCCTTTGCGACGCAGGGCTTGACCCTGCCATCTCCTTTGGTGGTGAGACGGCTCTGGTCGTTGCCGCTGCGCATTTGAGGATCAAGAACATGGAGTGGCTGCTGAACAACGACTTGGATATCAGCACTGAAGCCAGTGTCCGCAGAGCCATTCAAGTGGTCTGGACGCTCCATGCATCTGCACTCTCTTCCTACGACAACAGTCCAAGCAGTAGCAATCGGCTGAAGTCAAAGGCATTCCTGGAGGACATCCGTGATCTGCGGAAATATTCATGGGCAGGAGTCGCCTACAAGGATACTGATCAACTCAGCAAAGATATGGTCATCCCTGTCTTGAAGCTGCTTGAACAGTGGACGGGCAACCAACGTATTGCCGCGAGAAGAGAAGTTGCCATCAAGCTGAAGCTCATCCATGGCATTAATTGGCAAGAACCCACTTCATTGAGTCCCCGCCCGGTGTCACCCGCCACCGGCAATGCAAATACCAGCGTCAGCAACGGCAACGGCACTAATACCCAAGGAAATATACCTTGCATGCCACCAATACCCCCGCCGCAGTCCTTGCCTCGCAGTACTCCGAATAATAACGGAGCGTCCCGCCTCTCACATAGAAAGAGTCAGCGCCATTTGATAGATCAAGTCTTGAGTAACAAGGCCATGGTCCGATTACAGTGATCATCTCTTGCCAAAATAAAAATAAAACAATGTACACCAACCAAAACACATGAAAGTATGAAGTGGTCTATCATCCAAATGCTTTATTAGAGTGACCCTCGCACCCATGGGCTCTCGTGTTGTAGTCTATCCGAGAATTTTTTTGTTAAAAGTACATGCGAAATGCAAAAAAAAAAAGAGTGTGTATGTGTGTGTGTAATAATACGGCGACGGCGTTGATATGAAAAAGAACATCAGTACGTTTCTTTAAATGTAGGCGCGGCTGTTATGTTTGGCCATGTCCATGACACGAACACCTCGCGTCAAAGGGTTGGACAGGGTCTCGGGCGTGATCGTTATCACGCAGGCATACGTGGCCTCCTCAATCGCATCCTCCTTTCCAAAAACGACCTCGCGTGTCAAGCGATTACGGAACACAGTGACCTCCTGGGTATTGAACGAGACAATGAGCACGGGCACATCGTTCTCGAGAACCTTGGCAGAGACCAACTCCACATTACGGAGCTCCAAAATCTTGCAGTCGCTGACAAGACCCTGTGCAACCTGGGCCTGGAAGCCAGCTGTCAGGACGTTGTATGTCGCTTCTGAGCACCATTCGTGCAAAGTCTCAGAGTCGGTGTTCAGAACAGCATCCATGATTTCAGGAATGATGAACTCACGGCATTCCTTCATAAAGGCGTCCATCTTGAACCTAGGGTCGATCATCTGAAGAGCTTTAATAGTCTTCGCGTTCTCAGTCTCATCCAGCATCGAGACTAAAAAGATCGTACACGACTGGTTAGATGCCACATTCCCGATTTGGAATCCCAGAATAAAGTTCGTGTGTCAGATTAATGCTTACCCCAGACATCAGAGATCTTGTCAGTGACCACACGAGCCCAGGCAACGAACACATTGTCGCTGTCTTCGTAGTTCTTCTTCATGCTGAATACACTCTGCATGACAGGGTTGGTATCTTTGAACTTGCTCCACGTCTCCTTCCATGCAGAGTCCTTGTGGAGCACCATCGACTCTCCGGCGTTAACATCCTCCTTGGTCTCGGGGACTGCTGCCTGAGCAGCCTTCTGAGCATCCTTGGGGCTATAGTTAACGTCCAGTCCGCGAGCGCGACGGCGGGCGGCCTTAGAAATATAGCCTCCGTATCTAGATTCAGTATCCTGGATCACAGTCTCTACTGACTCTTTAACATTCTTGAAGTATTCGTTGTCACGGATGGGCTTTGTTGTAGAGTCCATAGTCTCGGCAAACACCTTTCCAGTCTCAGAGATCTACCGTTCATGTCGCAGCGGCCCAGGTTAGAGGCCATGTGCAAACGATCAGGCAATAGATGCTAGATCCACTGGGCGATGGCAGTCATGTATTGTTCTATTACTCCTCAAACATACCTTTTCCTTGGATCCCTTGACAAACTCATTCTCGGCAGCGCCTTTCAGTGTCTCCGAAACAGTCTCTCCGATCTTTCCTGTTGCCTTCTTCAGCTGCTCTGCAGTTTGCTTGAGCTTCTCTGAAGCTACGCCAGCTGAAGCAGCGCTATCCTGTATACACCGATCGGATTGACGGGAAAAAAAAAACAAGGCGAAACTATTAGGTTCACGATCTGATGGCCCCTTGCCGTTGTTGAAGAACAAAAGCCGCTGTCGTCTATCGCTCATTTCTTACCTTAGCCTTTTCGAAGGCATCCCTGGCCTTCTTCAGGGCATCGCTCTCTCCAACTTTGCCGGACTCGTCCTGCAGCTTCTTGACAGATTCTTGCAGCTCCTTGTTCTTCTTGATCTGCTCTTTCAGAGTATCAACGAACTTGCTGAAGGCGCCCTGAGACTCGTGTCTGGCAGAGATTAATGGGGTAGAGACATGGTGACCGACGGGCCGTGCGGTCATGCGCTGTGAAGATACAAGGAGAGAGCTAGGGCGAATAGCCTTTGCAGTCGACGAGGAGACGATCGATCGAAGAGCAGACATAATTGGTTTCGGCTACTGTGTCTATGAATGTGACAGAGGGTGTTGAGGTTGTTGCCTTCCTAGAACGTGCGGAGGACAGATTGTGGTGGTCCGAGAAGATCGAGGAGGGATGAAAGGGAAGGAAGAATGAGGTGAAGAAAGAGTTCCGATCCCGACGTTGGGGTTGACTTCTTATTGCTCTGCCCTCTCGCCCAGCCGCAAAAGGGAACAACATCCTGCGCAAAAAGTGATCGGTGGCTTTTATTTTCTGCATCCCAAAAAGGAAACCGTCACACTGATCAGAAACTGTCATTGTCCCTGAATATCCACGGTTCCGGATAGTCTTGATGATCACCATTCTGGACTGGCTCAGCAAAAGATACGCAAACGATATGGAACGTTAAAGGACTGGATAGGAAAGACAAATTACTGTCCATTAAAAATTCCTGCTCCCAATGGAGTTTATTTTCTTGTTATCCTTGGCACAGCGCAGGTAAAAACGAAAATAAGCAAACGATGCAATAAAACTGTAATGATGGCTGTTGTTAGTTGGCGTGTGAAGCAGGTAGCAGTGTCCCGGTGGATGTGAAAATCACTTCGTCATTGCTTTATTGCTTTATTGCTTGTCGGATTTGGAGGCGGTCTCCGCCACGGCCTTCTCGACAGCCTTGGAGAGTTCCGGATCAAGAGTCGAAGATCCGCTCACGAGAGGCTCAACTGCGTCAGCAATGTGAGATTCTGTAGGTTGATCCAGGTTTTCAGGAGTTACTGCCGGCGATGGCTGTGCTTCTTGTGTTGTGGTAGTTGTGGTAGAATCGGCTGTGCTGACGTTAGAAGAACTGCCGTTTGAGATCTCCTCCACACCGCCGATATCCTTCATCATCTCAGCCAACAGCTGATCCGCGACAGCCTTAACCTCATTGGATGGCTCATGGCTCTCGCTTCCAGACATCTGCTCGAGTTCGCTCGCTCCGAAAGCCTGTTCTGTATTCTTCATCAACTCGGCCACAGATCGGTTCCTGCTCTCGCCCTTCTTGGCCTTCTCCAGTCTCTTTTGTCCAACGCCCAATTCCTCGTTCTCCCAGATCGTAACCTTCATACCGACTCCTGCCAACGAGTTCTGGTTCAAAAACTGGACCCAACGACGGACCACATCTGGGTGAGCATCCTTGATAGCCAACAGGCGCTTGTGTGTCTTTCTCTCAAAGGTCTCCTGAGCCTTCTTATGAACAAAGGGCGACTTGTTGACAGTCCACTTTGAGGTCTGGACTGGCAAAGGGATCGCTCCTGAACATGGCATCTCCATGGCTGCAGCAGTGCGGCGAGCGAAATCAGCAAAGAAATCGAGCTGGTGAGGAAGGAAGGATCGGAGGTGGAGGTGGGCGACAGTAATGTTGTGGGTGGTAGGGATCTGAACGGGTTCGCCATACACTAGACGATCCTCCTCAGACATACTCTCAGGCAAAGTGCCATTGGCATGAGCGCTAAATAGGCGAAGATCATTAAAGAAGCGGCAGTCGAGTTACGATCAAGGCCTGTTGCGATATACGGCACACAGTTCTTCGGATATGGGAAAGCACGCATCCCTGCTAGCTGAATTCCTGTACCTGAAGGAGCGAGTGGCAATGGATGCTGCCTTGACGGCATTCAGTCCTCGAACGGACAATCCAGTCTTGAACGTGCTCAACATTGGCAATAACTATGTGATACGGGTTCCCGTTGAGGAGCGTGATGAACGAGCGATGGCAATGTGCTGTTCCGGCCAGGGTGGGTCATGAGATCTTCAAAACAGTGGCGTTCATTCCCTCCGTTATAGAGGAAACTCGCAGTCACGACTTGTTTACTTTCTTGCATGCTTGATTTTTTTGCTTCAGCGTTGAACTCTTCAGCATCTGCGGTTCATTGGCCATCCCTCCATTCCCATACACATTCGTTTCCGCTTCCGCACTGCCACCCGCTCTTTGAACTTCTTTCATACGAAACTGAGAGGAGAGCAAAGACACTCGAGAAAATCCATATCTCCATCATGGCTGCACAAGCACCGCCCCAGGGCAAAATTCACTTGAAGACTAGGTAACATATCTCAAGAGTCATTGACGCTCTGAACGCCCCTAATCCAGTGATCTATGATGCTTGCAACAGCTAATCATGCACGAGTAATTACAAGATGGAGTAAAAATGCACACTAATACGGGAATCTTTCGAAAACAGCTTCAAATCTACACAGACTATTGAGTCGATCTATACAGGAGGCAAGGTCTGCATATCTCAGGATGAACAGTACCTCGTCACAACCGTGGGCGAGGACATCGACGTGATCGAGATCAAGACTGGAAAGAAGCTTTGGAGACTCAAAGGAGACACCGAGATTATCACCACTTTTGCAGTGACTTCAGATGGCCGTACCCTCGTCAGCGCCAGCAGGAGTCTTTTGCTCAAGACTTGGGATCTTCGCACAGGAACACTCATTAGAAGTTTGAAAGCTCACGACGCACCCATCATTGTCATGGATATTGATCCGACTTCGACATTGGTTGCCACTGGATCTGCAGATAGCACTGTCAAAGTCTGGGACATTGCAGGAGGATTCTGTACACATAACTTCAAGGGACATGGAGGCGTTATCTCTGCAGTGCTATTCCATCCTGATCAGTCCAGATGGTGGCTGTGCTCTGGAGCTGACGACTGCACCGTCCGTGTCTGGGACCTCAAGAGCAGAAAGTATGTGTCCTTTGCACCTTAGTCTGTACGTCACCTTGCATTACTTGAGCTCCTTAAAATACTGAACTGACCAGAATTGGTGGTGTGATCGCTGCGACTTCTCAAAAATAGACCTGTTGCTGTTTTGGAGTCTCACGTTTCAGTGATTAGAGGATTGGCGGTCTCCGATTCTGGCAACACCTTGATCAGTGGTTCCCGTGATAAGGTTGTCAACGTGTGGAATCTCAATACCATGAAACTCGCCACTACCTATCCCATCTACGAAACTCTCGAGACAGTTGGTATCCTTCAGAAATCGCAGATCCAGGCGATTGGCGGCAAAGACGTCTCCGACAGGGAAATGTTCTACACTGCTGGCGATAGCGGTGTGATCAGGATCTGGGATTTGAAGTCAGGAGAGTTGATCGCCAAGCAGAAGGAGGAGCAGGGAAGCAAATCAGGAATCTCGGACGTCCTGTAAGTTCGATACTTCGACACCCAAGGCTCTAAAGCATCGTTTGAAAACTTGACAGAGTAATGGAGTACTGATTCCACATTTATCCGGCATGCGACGTGCTTCAACTTCAATAGGTACCTTACAGAGTCGCAGCAACTAGCGTCAATCACAAGTGACCAGAACATCTTGTTCTTTAATATCGAGAACGACCTGAAACGCGTAAAGCAGATCGTCGGTTACAATGACGAGATCATCGATGTTGCCTATATTGGAGAGGAGGAGACCCACTTGGCAGTAGCGGCGAACAGTGAGCAGATCAGAGTCTTCAACTTGAAAGAATTTGAGTGCGACCTGATCTACGGCCACACAGATATTGTCATCTGTCTGGACAGGAACACAGATGGATCTCTTTTGGCTTCAGGATCAAAGGATAATACGGCGAAGGTGTGGACCTTGGACCTTGAGAATGAGGATGCAGATGAGAGATACAAGTGCATAGGAACATGTGTTGGACATACAGAGGCCATCGGCGCCGTCGCCTTGACGAGAAAAACAGATGGACTCCTGCTGACGGGGTCCCAGGACAGGACGATCAAATGCTGGGATCTCAGCACAGCTGGTAATTATCGCAGCTGCCCAGAAATCTTAATCCGGTGCCACGCTGCTGCTTCAGTTTCCTAATTATGTCTATTATACCTCTTCATTTACCAGACTTGGATGAGCCTGACGCGGAGCATCGCTTCAAGTCTCACTACACCGTACAGGCTCACGACAAGGATATCAACACCATTGCCATCGCACCTAACGACAAAATATTCGCCACTGGATCACAGGATAAGTTGGCCAAGATCTGGAACCTGCAGGAGGGAACACTCGTTGGTGTGTGCAAGGGTCATAAGCGTGGCGTCTGGTCTGTCAAGTTTTCGCCAGTTGATCAATGTTTGGCTACGAGCTCTGGAGACAGGACAATTAAGATCTGGTCCCTAAATGACTTCAGCTGTTTGAGGACGTTTGAAGGACACACGAACTCGATTCTTAAAATCGATTTCCTGACATCAGGCCTCCAATTGGTCTCGTGCGGTTCAGATGGTTTGGTCAAGTTGTGGACGATCCGCACCAACGAGTGCGTCGCCACGCTGGATAACCACACTGAAAAGATTTGGGCACTTACGGTGCGCAAGGACGAGAACATGGTCGTGACAGGAGGCGCGGACTCTATGATCAATTTCTGGGAAGATTTCACAGAGGTTGAGTACGCAGAGAAGAAACAGGCCAAGGCGGATCAGGTCTTGAAGGAACAAGAGCTTTCAAACTACCTGCAGCGCAAGGATTGGAAGAATGCCATCACACTCGCGCTGTCGCTAGAGCAGCCCTTCAGGCTACTTCAGCTCTTTAACCAGATCCTGCGGGACCGTCCTGAGCATGACGCATCCATCACAGGTCTGGAGGCCGTGGACAGGGTCCTGATGGGTCTGTCACTAGAGCAGATTGCGAAGTTGCTGGGCTACGTCCGCGACTGGAACACTCATGCCAAGAACATGCGTCCTGCCCAGACGGTATTGCATGCAATCTTGAGGCAACGCAAGGTTCAGGAGATGATTGAGGTTCCCGGAATCAAGGACCTGCTGGATGGCCTTCTGCCTTATAGCGAGCGTCACTTTCAAAGAGTCGAAGCCTTGACCGTTCGGAGCTACGTGGTTGATTACACTGTCCAGGCGATGGATCTGATGGCCCTAATGGGCGATGTGGATGATTTGGAGTTGCAAGACGGTGATATGGACGGCGATGAGGGTCGATTGAGCCTTCGGGCACAGAGGAAAGCCGAGGAGGAACGCATGGCCAAGGAGAGGCACGATGCTTTTGCGGCTGCTAGAGATGCAGCGGTGGAAGCACCAACGACGAACGGCTATGCCGTCGTTGTCCAAGACGATGAGGAGGAGGAGGAAGCTGCAGAAGGGGGTGAGAGTGAAGATGGAGATGGGGACGAGGATAGCGAGGAGGAGGAACAAGCAGAAGACGACAGCGACGAAGATATGGAGTAGAATAGATCGTCCACTATCATCAATAGACATTCTCATTTTGCATTTTTTATCATCCAATCACTTTCCTGGCGCCATGAAGATCGCTGCTCGTTGTATGCGTTGTATGAAGAGATACACGTTTGCTTTTATTTTCACGGATTACAATTACAAAAGAGGTTGCAAGGCATGGTGACCTGGATATACAGGCGTAGATTCGCCAATTGTTGGTCTACGCTAGCCAATTAGGATAGCATGTAGGTAGCAAGAAGAGCAGCCCAGGAGAGGATCGAGGCCGAAAGGTCGCCACCGTTGACAGTTGCAGATGACTGTGACTGTCTCTCGGGGAAGACACCCGGCATTTGGTCGTTCTGGCTGTCAGTTAGCGATGATCCACCGCTTGACTCTGATGCTGACGTCAAAGAATCAGCACCAGTCGTAACTTGCTTCTTTCCTTCAGACTCCAGCTTTGCGGAAAAGCGAACCAGCTCCTGGTAGTTGGTGACTGACTTTCGGATATCGCTGTCGTGTCCATTCAGCCTCTCGGCCAGACTTGAGAGTTGCGCTTCGCGCTCTCGTAATGTCTGCTTCAATGCACGCTCGCCTTCTACAAAGAGAAGGAAAGAAAGAAAGAAAGGTGATGAGTATATCACGACATGACAGACAGACAACAAGTTACAATAATGCACTAAAAGAGGCCGTACCACACTTGCGACGGTAGTTCTCTTCTGCTTTATGCAAGGCCGATTGCCATGTCTTTAGCGACGATGTTAACTCTTTAACCTCTTCACGAAGCTGTCTTGTCGTATCGGGCTGACTCACATCGCCTTCGCTATCTTGTCGTAGCTGAATTGCTCCGCCGCCATGACCCATCTGGCTGTACGCAATCTGCAACTGTCGATGCATCACATCTACCTGCTGAACCAAAAACTCGTACTCCTTTCTCCAACCCGCGCCCTCTTGACTCGTCCATCGTTCAAGGTATCCGTTGACCTTGTCCAACTCCTGATTCAGCAACTCATTCGTCCTTGTAACATGCGAGATCTCTGTCTCCAATGAGTTGATATGAGTCTGCATCTTGAGCCATTCTGGTGTTGACATGATCACCTCAGGCATGTCTACTGAATATCCCTTTGACATTAAAGTCGTTGCCATTGTTGTTGTTGACACTATGTTATGTTCTAGCTCAGGCTCGAGCTCAAGTTCGAGGTTTCCAAAGCCATTGCTATCCTGTTGTGGGGAGAGGGGTGGCGAGGGCAGCTCCATGATGCGGGCTTTGTGCTGATTCTAATATTGATTAATGAAGAGGTACTGTCATGAATATGGGGGATCGACATGTGGAGGGACGTGCGGTGGAATGTATTGCCGACTGTGCTCAGAAGTACACACAAGGGCCACACACGGACTGGCTGCACGGGCAACAGAGCCTGGCGAGTCAGCCAGCCAACGAATTTTTCTTTTCGTTACGATGTTGTGGCCACTCCATGGAGATGTAGACCGGTAGACCGAGTCGAATGTCGCGAGATGAGCAGATGGTGCGTGACCGATCAGTTTAGTTCGGATCAGGATCACCCTCCACCTCGGCACCAGAAGTATGGAATTACATAATTGATCTGTGCCTCAGCCCAGTGCTCAACTGCTATATTTTTTCCTTGACTTACCAACAAAGAACCAGACTTCTCGTACTGAGTGACAGCAGCGGCAGCTGTGGAGATCAACATCGCGGGCCGTTCAGTATTCATGACGCAAGTGTATTTCTAGTGAGTTGGTGTGCGTGTGAAATGTGGGGTGTGGAGTGTGGAGTGCGTAACAGGTAGTTGGAGAAAGGAGGAGATAGTGCAAAAATTGGGGGTCAAGAGGAAAAGAGGAAGAGAGAGAGAGAGAGAAAGAGAGGCGAAGAAGTGAAAGAAAGCATATGAGAATGGTCCGCACATGGCCATGGTCGTCTTTGCATGCGAGCCAGATAAAAAAATCACAAATACAGAATACAAAAAATTGAAATCCTCGTGGGTGTGCGACCGACCCCCAAACAAAAAAAAAAACAAACAAACTGATGGCCCAATGGGTCCTAAATCGACCGTCGATCCCAAAGAAAAAAAATACCACAAGACAGCGGGATGCACTTGTTACTGTCCAAGGAAAAAGAAAGTTTCTCCCCGTCGATATCAGTGCTTTTTGTCCTGCTTCCCGGATCTCAGTGGCCCCATCTTTTCATGGCCAACCATGTTAGAGATGCAGGAGAACTGCGAGAAGAAGGACAGTTCTACTCTGCATCTTATTCAGCGATGCACTTTGAACGAACAGAACTTCAAGACATGGAAAGAAAGGGCTCACCCCTAAAATACACGTTCAGTGTATACTAAACAGATTACAATAATTCCCTTCAGCCTGTTTTTATTTTTATCTGTTATCGGCGCGTGAAGATTACATGTACAGTACTGTACACTGCACAACAGCACTGGGAGCACTTGAGGTCAGTTCTCCGTCCCTTCGTCCCCATCTACGGGAAGGGCAGAAAGATAGACACAAGGCGGGAAGACAATGACGAGTGAAGATAAAGTTTTTTCGAAGCGTTTCTGCGGGCGGAGTTGATGGTAACTAAGAACGCCTTCTAGTCTGAGCAAGGCGATGATGTTCTTGGTCCTTTTGTGACATGGGCCTGTCTACTGTACGAAAAATCTTACTGCCTCTGGTCCATCTGTCATTCGGCTCGGCGTGTTATTCCAACTCTTGGCAGAGTCCTGACATCAGATGCGATAGACATGAGTGGGAATGTCAGCAACATGTAAGCAAAACGTAAGCAAACAAGGACAACACA
Organism: Dissophora ornata; assembly: GCA_025201705.1. NCBI lineage: Eukaryota > Fungi > Mortierellomycota > Mortierellomycetes > Mortierellales > Mortierellaceae > Dissophora > Dissophora ornata. The sequence goes on from MU616612.1 coordinate 67,554, forward strand.
CAAACAGAAGCAGAGAGAAGCAGAGAGCAGTTACGCTCAGCTCAGTCGGGCTGTGCGTCTCAAGGCAACAAGTCAATCAGTAGGGTTTCATCTATCGTGTGGCCCCTTAGTCTCCTGGCTCCATCGCCTGCAATGATAGGCTGGTAGACTCGGCACTAAGGTTCCTAATATTTCTTTCGCTCGTACGCGAAAGGGACGAACGGCTCCACAACACCCCAGTTCAATTTTCATTTCTTCACGCGCGCAATACCCTGAAAATTCCGCTCGAGTCGTTCTAGAGGGCAGCAAACAAGCACATTGAACGCGAGAACAGCGTTTCGGCTGAAGGTCTGGAGGACTCCATCCTGAACGTTGTGACAGTTTCCAGGAACCTTGCGATCCTTTGCTTGCCCATTTCGGTGCCACCAACGCCCTCGCCGACTCGCAATCATGACTTTGCGGTTCTTTGATGCCCTCCAGCAACTTCACACATCAAAGGCTGAAAGTAGAGGCTCCTATTGATGATCGAAATACTTGGCCTTGCGCCCTTTGCCTTGAAGGATGGCTCCGGGATTGAACACGACGCCCTCGCGCACCCTACCGTCATCAACAAGATGTCGGCCAGCAACTTGGAGCGTCATCAGATTTCACACATTCCACGGAAATGAAGACTGCATGACCTCGTCCCGAGAGTGTTCACCAGCAGCAGTTCCAGGCCCCATGATTTGCGCCAAGGTGCTTTCAGCCGGGAATTACATCGAGCTCTTGAGTGAATTATGTCGGCTGTTGAACCAAGACTAGGTTCCTCATCCCCAGCTGCGATATGCTTGTGCATAAGTCTTTGTTCTCATGAATATACAGAACAACCAAGTCGTCATTGTAAACAGTGGAAATATGGCAAGACAAGGACAGTGGAGAACCGTTCAGCATCAGCAAGGGCATTCTTTCTCCGATATCCCTACCGCCACCCATGGGAGGCCGCTTTGTGATTGGGACGCAATCATGCAATGCACTGATCACATTGTCGCTTCGTCTGGACAAGGAAGAGCCCGCGTCCCGTTCAAACTGGACGAAGTCATGCATTTCCAAGCGACTAGAATATTCCTCAACGAACAATCGGCGCAGGCGGCTCTCTCAAAGCCAATGGGAGGCACACCACATTTCAGAGATAAACTAGACTATGTAACTATGTTGGACAGCTTCGACAAGTACGATCCAAGTTTGGTGACGGCTCTACTTACTTCTTTCTTTTGACAGCGCCCGCACATCACAGTCGTACCTCTATTCTGAGCAAAGCGATGATGTTCTTGGTTGTCATGGGTCTGTTTACGAAAAATTCTAGCCCTAGTGTAAAGCCCGTTTTAGGGTCGGGAGTGTATCCTCAAGCGAAGGCCACCTCCCTTTTTACTCATAAGACGAATATATTTGAAAAAGCCGCCATGGGTCGGGGCCTTAGTAAGGCCCGACTCGGCGCGTAATAAACAAACCAACCCTTTGCCCCCTTGACCTCTCGGTTCAGTATTCCATAAAATATCTCACCTAGGTGGTTACCGCCTCTAGTCTATCTATCATACATTTAGTTCTGCGCGTTATTCCAACTCTTGGCAGAGTTCTGACATCAGATGCGACAAGATGTAGGCAAACAAAGACAACACGCATACGTACAGAAACAGAAAGAAGCAGAGAGCAGTTACGCTCGGCTCAGTCGGGCTGTGCGTCTCAGGGCAATCGGCAGGGTTTGTCTATCGTTTGGCCCCTAGTCTCTTGGCACCATTGCCTGCTGTGATAGGCCCGTAGACTCGGCCCTGGTGCATCTGACCAGTAGTTGGATTCATAGACTCTCTGCCTAGGCAAAAAAAACGTGTCGATGTCACCTATCGCTCATCTCCTGTGAGAGCGCTTACATAGTTGGGTAGTAGGGACAACAACAATTTGGGAAGGCGGGGGTAATGGGGTAAGGTAAACTGGGGCAATGTATGCGTTGACGATGCCACGAGATAGGGCGTATTTTGGGCACAAACAAATGACAAGGAGAAAGTTAGCCAAAGCTGACAATAATAACGATGATGACGGTAGTACGTGGTGGAGGAGATGTATATCTGACTCGCCTCTGATGTGATGTCTTGATGACATGGCCATGACATGAACTAGGCTTAGCACATGGCCTTAATCCAAATAGGGTTAGTGGACCCTGGCATACGTTGTCAATGTTCATTTCCGTTTTTACATAAATAGTGGCCCCCAGTCTCCTCACAAACCACTTAAGACACCCACTCACCCTCAGTTCATCAACCACCACTGCTACGCCAACATGAAGTTCTCCGCCGCCATTGTTCTCCTCGCCGCCTTGAAGGTTGTCTCCGCCGCGAAGCACAGCTCGACTGGAACCGTTATCACCGTCCCTGCATCTTCGCCCTCGGCTAATTCCTCTTCCACCACCACTGGAGTTGAAACTGCGACGGAGACCGCGACGGTCACAATCCCCATTGTCACAACCATCACCGTCGGCGTCCCCACTATCATTTCGACGACCGTTGTCACCTCGCCTACGGCCAGCGCCACCAACAAACCTTCGAGCGGAAATGCGCTGAACGCCCCTGTTAAGGCTTTGATGGTCGCCGGAGCTGGTGCCGTTGTCTTTGCTCAGTTCTTATAAAAAAAAAAAAAGTGTCGGTGACCCGCGTTTATGTGTATGATCTACATCTAGTTCCATCAATCCACGCACCCTTTGTACACTATGCAGCAGGATGCTGCTGCTCTTCATTCTTGTCGTCCCAGGCAGAGGCAATCCCTTTAATAACAATAAAATTTGACACTCGCGTTGAATACTTGCGTTATTACTTCACTTTTAGTGAATCCTTCGTGTCATCATGTTATCTTCCTATGCTGTCCTGTGAACTATGGAATTTTAGTGCATTTTTGAAAAATAAGTGCTTGGAATTATGACGCGCATACGCCAAAGACGACACTTGGGCGTAACAGGTGGGAGCTGAGTACCACTAAAAACTGCGATCAGGGTTTATGAAGCCAAGATACAGCAGCTTCCGCCATCAGTGCTGTTTATCTTCTGTAATATCTGGGGTGTGATGTCCATGGACCATAGCTAATAAATCCCATGGCTTTGGGGGGTCCTTGTTATCAAAAAAAAGCACATAATTTGGCCAAACTCATGGCATCATTGCTACAGGCATCAAAAAGCCGCTGAGAAGATCCACTTTCTGTAATGAGAGAAAAAGGGAAGAACAGCACGGCGACAAATGAAACAAAAAGATTGGAGAACCTGGGCATCGATCCCAGTGCCTCTCGCATGCTAAGCGAGCGCTCTACCATTTGAGCTAGATCCCCTTTATCAACTTGATATTCTTTAATTTTACAGATACATAAATCCTAAGTCAATAAGATCACGTGCTGTGGTGGTGGCGTTTGGTGGCTTGTAAATTAGCATTTTTGGTGGCGTTTACTTGCGGCAGATTATAATAAATCCCATGACCCTGGGGTCCTTGTAAGTCAAAAAGTTTACTTGCGGCAGATTCTCAAGACTCAGTCGGAAGCGCGAACGCGCAGAACAGAACAAGGGACAACATCCGGGACTGGAAAGCCATCGAGTGGATATCGACACTTGCAATTGTCCACAACTGCAATACACCAAAGGGCCTTTTCACTAGCCCTTCTGACTGCCAAAAGCGGGCTCACAGAATGAAAAAAACTGCACGGCATGCTCCCGACGCTGTCAAACATGAGGCACTGCCGACTAGATTTGTACCCGACTGATGAGCTTCGAGTGTGCGATCAAGAACAAGAAGACACTCAGCATCTCGGCGGCGTTGAAGACTCAGTAAGAGATATGGAACGTTTATTCTCCATAATATCTGGAGTATAATGTCCATAGACCATTACAAATAAATCCCATAAACCTGGGATCCTTGTTTCCTTGTTAGTCGAAAAAAAAAATTGTGGTGGATTACCCCGCATCACAACTCCATGTCAGAGGCAACCTTCCCTTCCTCCTCCTCGGCGATGGATGATTGTGTTATTGTTTCGTTCATGTAGCGAGTTCCTGGTGGCAGTTGGGCGCGTATTTCACTGCCGCCATCCGGACTTTCCACAGCGCGTTGTCTGTTCACAGACTCCAAGGCAGCTGTTCAGTGCAAATACTCTTTTTCAGACCACATGCTACTTTAGGTTAAGAAAGTATTAAACCACTCTTTTTTTTCGTGGCATTTCAGGGAAAAAAAATAGTGCATTGATTTTTCTTTTTTTTGTGTCAAATAATTATGGATTGGCATTTATTTTGACTTTGTTTTCCTTTCTTCTTTGTCGTGTTTTTGGATCTATTTGACCTTGTGTCGATTGAGCAGCTTCATCAGCGAGAACGAAATGATGTTCCAGCCAAGTGAGATATATACCATGTAAAAGATCGCCTTTTGATAATTGTCAAACGAATACGTGTCGCCGAGCAGGTTGTGCTTGATCTCATTGTAACTAAGATTGCATAAAATCAATGGAATTAGTTCTCAATGGAAAAATCACTCACAAAAAAGACAAAAAAATAAATAAATGAGGCCAGGCATGCTTACTTTCTAGACTCCATTTCCTTCAAATAAAACGCCTCAACGGCCCAGCGGGGAGCACTGACATTCCACACCCAGCGGAAATAGGTGTATCCACTGCTGGTCATGACTTTGTATAGGTGGGGAGCGGTACCGCTCAGGACCAAGGCCCATGTCAGGGACATGCCTGTGCCGCTCAATCCAAACATCGAACGGCTGACCACAGTTGAGACAAAGTAGCCCATCGCGAATGCGTTAACGTACAACAACAGAACCAAGACCATGAGAGAGCTCAACTGTTCATGGTACGCATAGAAGAAAATGAATGCACCCGTGTACATGAAGGCTAAGCAATGACAAAAATAACGGGAAGCGTTGTTACAATGAATGAAATATTGACGTATTTCACTGATGCGGAATTTTTTTTGACAACTTACAGGCAACAATCATGCGAGGAACATCGGCTAGAACCTTGGCGAGATAATATGGTAGTGTAGGCATGCCGGCAGACGTATCGCGCCAGAACACAGCTAAGAGTTCATACGACACGTGTAAAATCGTCGACATGTCAGGGACCCATGTCCTCGAACAATTACATACAATAGACTTGGAGATAGCTTACCTTTCTCATCACCAAACGTGCAAGCCCCAACGTTAATGCCTGCGAAAAACACTCCTAACGTCAAAAACATTCCGACATAGCGAATATCATCCAACGGCGTAGCGCATGACAGCTGGATAGATGGGGGAGCCATCGCACAAATCTCAGCGGGTTGGCGAGCTAAATGCGCAAGAAGAAAACGATGGCGTGAGCAATTGTGCAGGAAGCATGCAAACGTAAAGCAGCGACAAGAGAGTTGTTGGAACAATACTTACGGGTATACATCATGTCCTTGGATGCAAACGAGACGCAGAGGCCGCAAGCCAAATGGAGTGCTTGGTCCCACAGAAAATCGAGTTGCGAACGGTAGTTTTGTAAACAAGCGCGCTTAAAGCTAATATTCCAGATGTAAATGTGGACATCGCGAACAAGCGAATACGCACACTCAGTTAATAGCGATCCAGAAAGTAAAAGAAAAGGTGAGGTACAAACGCGTCTTACCAAAGAATGAACACGATGCCGAAAGATGGAGTCTCACGCACAGGATCCTTCTCTCCAGTAAACTTGCACTTGATGCTCCAAAGCCAATGCGAAAACTCTTCAGCAACATCCGTACACCAGTACGAAATGCCAGCCCATGTCGAGATGAGTGATATGCGGATCGACGCCAACAATCCCCATCGAGGGGTTTTGGAATCACCGATATCCCGAGTATCTTCCGACGACCCAGCCAAGTTCGAAATCGGGACGCTATATGTAGGTGACTGTGGTCTAGAAGGCTGATGCAGTGCCATGGTCGACACGCGGCAATCCTGGTCATGAGGCAGTGACGCCGAGAAGCGTTTCTCTTCAGTCCTGCGACTATCTCGCTCATCAGGGCGCAGATTTGAGTGCCTCGAAGACTCGCGTTTATCGGGCGAGCCCGGGTTAGAGCCGTCGTTGGAGAGACGGACAGTAATCATTGTATCGCTCTCGCGGATAGGATGGTTCTCCAGGTTCTTGGCCAGATCTTTGTTTTTGCAGTGGTCCTCCCAGTGGATGAACAACTCGTTAGTACGGTCCCTGGGGGACTTGGGAGATTTTGTCTCGGGATTTCCTTTGTGTCCGAAAGGCGGTCTATCGGTGTCATCGTCTTGACTATCGTAGCCTGTAGGCAACTTATTTACACGTCCTGCAGCGAGTGCAATGAAAAAGTCTGCAGGATTCTCGTCGCTTGGAAGAGAATATCCAATGTTTTCAAAGTACTCGGCTGCCTCATCTCTTGGTCCCGAGTACACGACGCGCCCACCAGCTCCCAGCAAGAGTAAATCATCAAACTGACTGAACGCGTGTGGTGACGGGGAGTGAACAACAGCCGCGACAGTGAGGAACTGTTCTTGGGCGATCTGCTTCAGTAGCTTACAGACTTCGAGCGATGTTGCAGAATCAAGACCAGATGTCGGTTCGTCCAAGAACAAAATGGAAGGAGACGCGACAAGTTCCATACCAATGTTGACGCGCTTGCGTTCACCACCAGAGATGCCTCGGGTTTCAACATCTCCAATGGGATTGTCCATGATGTGGCCAATACCGAGGAACTGAATGACCTCCAGGACCTTGAGACGTTTTTCGTTATGGCTCATGTGAACAGGCTGGCGCATTCTCGCAGAGTGCTATCAATTGCCAAGACAGTAAGCAGGCGGCATTTATATATATATATATATGTCGAAAAAATGAAACGAAAAGGGCATCTAGCTGGCACTTACCATCAAGATTTCGCGAACAGTGAGTTCTGACAGCATAACATCCTCTTGGGGAACAAATCCAATCAGCTTCTTCCAAAGGCTCAATGTTTGCTCCTTGCCATTGACTTTGATACTTCCATCGGTTTTGGGAACTTTTCCAGCGAGAATCGACAAGAACGTCGTTTTCCCGGCACCAGACGGTCCCATCACAGCGCATGTCCTGCCAGTAATGAGTCTTCCGCTAATATTCTAAAATTTTCGTGGAAAAAAATCAGCGCCTTGAAGCATTGTCGAAGAGCAACAGTGCCACCAACGCAAAAGATCGCGCCTTACTTTGATAATGTCAACGCCAGTTGGGAGGGTCAACCCCAGTTTCTCGAATCTGATATCAAAGGAGCGCTCAGCCTTCGGAAGAGTCATCGTGCTGACGTTCATGTTTCCAGCAGCAGCCGCCGCTAGAGCAAGACTGCGATGACTGGCAGCAAAGTCCATTCCTCCCTCTCGATCATGAACCTGCGACCTGGACATCATTCTACGCTGATCCTCCAGAAGAATTGACTGTGCAATTTCAGCAACCTCCTTATTGTGTCGTTTTTCGCTCTCCATGTCCTCACTGTTGTCACCAAGCTCACGAAGTCGCTGCCGGTAGCGAAGACGCTGTGCCCTAAAGATTCGTTTCTTGACTGAAAATACGCCCATGACCACTAGGCCGAATGCAACTAGGAATGCGCCAAGTCCATACTTTTCGATAGCTGATGTACCACGTGGGCAAAACGCCAGGAAATTGCATGGCAGCTAATCATGGCAAAAAACAGCTTCATTTTAGTAAAGACGACTTATTTTCTGTAGTATTTTCCTTAGTTCTGAAGGGATCTGAAGTCATGCGACAGTGCTAAAATCAGGAATCACGTACAGCTCTAATTGATGCAGTCGGGCAAAAGAACCCTTCTGGGCAGACCTCGATGGTTGTCGCGTCAGGGCTGCAGAGATATCCCCTGCAGCACAGAGTTGGTTGGGCCGTGTTTTCTGGACAATAAAATCCCGGTAGGCAAGGCACCGACACGTTGGGTACGGCGCAGAAGTTTCTAATTTGTTGTTGGAATGGATTGTGATAAATATACAAAACGTGATATCCTGTCCGATGCGTCATTCAATCTTACCCAGCCTCGCATTCCCAGACCAGCCCCGAAGCTGTCTCATTAGGATCAGTGGGAGTGCTGGCCACCGGACAGCCAGGTAAGTCAACCTGCGTGAAATAATCGAGCATTTAGATTTCGCCCATAGTGTTTTCCGCGTTTGATCGAAGGAAAAAAAAAGGGCATCATGAGCTAAGGACGCACCGTGGGATCTCTGAAAGTGTTCAGGGTATAAAGGAAGCTAAATATGCTCTTCTGCGGCTCAAACTCCAACGGCAACCCCGTGAGGATGTCTGTTCTTGTCTCGTTCTTGTGGAAATCATAGATAGCTTTCTGCAGCCGTTCCAGACTGAGATCTTTAGGGAACGTCAGTCCAACAGGTAGAGGTGTCTTGGAGATTTTGTTCAATGAAGCCATGTCGATCGAATCCAAATCAAATGGGACTTGAGAAAGGGCTCCTAGGTTCTGTTTGTGTTGAGGCCGTTTGGCGTGATGACCTTTGTCTGCATCGCGATCGTTTGTAATAGCCTGAGAAGACTTCTTCGATTGCATTTGATTATCGCCTGCATTGCCCCGTCGGGCAAAGGCCTTATGAGATGAAGGGCTAATGCTGTCCATGGTGGTATTGGTGCGTTTGCTTGTCAAATGAACCTCTGCCGTTTGTGTGATGCGATATTTGCTGGGGTTAGAGCAGCAGAGGCAAGGGTGTCGGTGATGATAGAAGTTGGCGAGCTGGCTGTTATGGCAATGCTACTGGCGGGTTAATCAAGGACCGGGGAGTGAACACCGGGATGAGTAATATGCGACGCTTGTCAGCATATAGGGGCACAGGCGAGTAGCCCTATTTCAGGAGTATCACAGCGCACTATCTTGGTGAGAGTAAGGCGGGCTAGGCGGTGAGTCTGTCCTTTTGGGTATTGGATGGATGCCAGGAGGGAGGGGGTAGGGCTAATCAAGGAGAGATGGACAAAAGAAGCGGAAAAGAAAATAAAGAAGCAAGAACTCTAGAGGAACGACGGCGAGTAAGAAAGAATGAGGAAGAGTGAGATGTGGAGGTGGAGACCGATTGAGTGGGGCGAATAAATAGCGGACGGGACTACCTCGCGATGAAGGAACTAGACCCCTGAATAAGAGGAACCGTGTATATACGATGTATTTTTCGGCCAATAGTGAAGTAGCGAGAGATTGCAGTCGGTGGTCGATTGGGATGGCGCGCAAGAGGGAGAGAGAGAAGAGCGGAATCTTTGAGCAATAGAAAGTCGAATGTCAATCGAGGATTGAATGGATAAAGGGCCGATGTTGCAGGCCGGCGTCTACTTGTCTGCCTGTCGCAAATATTTTCTACAGGGCTCTCCTATTTTCTTTTTACGCGTTCTGGTCTGAGCTGAAATTGGGAATTTGGAGCGGGCGCATTTCGCGATCATAGACGATAGGCCACAGCCATGATCGACGCATTAGCGAGTCGGATGCATCGGTGAAGTACTACGATGGCCGATGTACGCCGTTTTTGGCGCGGGGCTCACTGACAGGCAGTGGCCGCGAAAGGGAGGCTATTGGATGCAAGCGTCTCGCTTTCTGGCAGTCTTGTCTCCCATGACATTGCTCTGGTCGTACGATGTATTTCGTGGCAATAGTATAAGTGCTTCAGCTTAGCCACAGCGGCCTAATCACCAAAAAAGCCCCGGATGGGAATCACATCTGCATGGTTCTCTTTCCAATCTCCTCTTGCCCTGTCCTGTCATCGCATCTGCGTCCCCTTTACTATCCTTACTAATACGCGATCTTACAGAAGCACACGCGCGTAGATTCTCTTCCAGCACAAGTCTGCATTCAACGACTCGCACCCCTCGCCTTGCGTTCCTCCCCCACCTGCTTCTCTCGCCCCTGCACAACCACTCCGACAAACAAAAGACAGTACGCTGACCACTCCGTTGTCAGAGCTGTCTTGTCAACCCGCCCTTTTCCTCGGTTTCCTCAGTGTCTGCTTGCTCTGTTGTTCCATCCAGGCTCCATCAGGTCTGCATCGTAGAGTAGAGTGAGCAACGCCACAAGCCAAACACTTCACTGCAACTCTCCTGTCGCGTGGATGGGGTCTGACTTGCGGACCTCGGCCAGGGACTTGTTGACATTGGCACACAAAGTGAGCAGTAAGTGCATGCAGCAAAACAAAGGAGGGCCTGGACGTTGACATTCGCAATTTCGAAGGCGAAGAGAGTTCCCCTCTCTTGCCTGAACCTGCTTTATCAGTCTATCAGTCGTCGCTGGAGAAGGGTCTCACGGTGTATATTGCATGCTTGCATGATGATTCGCCGGCTCACATCATCCTGGTTTCCTCTTATTGTTCTTCTCTCTACTGTGGTCCACTCCCTACTGCAGCTGCACTGCAGCGACATAGCGACAAGCTGCTGGCAGATATCGAGGACGCGCAAGGATCATTGACCCCAGATGAAGAAGCGCTTCGCTCAGAGCAATGCCAGCAAGGTATCGTTTTACCTGAGACGGACTATCTTTTGTTTGATTGATTCAACAGAGCATGGCCTGATCTTTGTTTTCGACATCTTTGTCATGCAATGATATAGCACTAAATGTGCGCCGACAGGTCTGGGAAACTAGTAAATTATTAAAGAGCGCCCTGGACCACGTGGAGGACATTGAGGATGAAGACGAGCCTCGAATCTTACGCGAGCCCATGGACGCGCTTCAAGTCTACATCAAGAACGCTTTGAAAGGTATGGGGGCCAAGAGGAATTTTCTGAACGCGTTGGAAGCCAGGCGATTAGGTTAATTTAATAGTTGCTTGTCGAATTTTCAAGTAGTGGCGTCTGATCCCGATGCCCAAGCTCTTACGCAAGGAGTCGCCGATGCAGGAGCAGAGAAAGTGGCAGCGGGAGCAGTACCGGAGACCCCAGGGCCATTTCCCCGTGCAGCCGGGGTTGCAGCAGCAGGAGCGATGGCTCCGGGGACACCGCCATTGCCTGGGTCGATGCATCGACATCCCGTTGGTCTTTTTTCCACGTCACCCAAGTTTACTGCCAAGTCACCCTTCTCAACGCCTGGACGTGGGGTTGCACCGGCTTCACCCCGCTTTAATTCAGTGGCAGCATCCTCAGTAGAATCGCCTTCGGAGACTGCAAAGACGCCAGCAGCGCCGGCATCTATTACAGCTGCTCCTGTACCCATTATATCCCCAAAACAATCGACGAGATCAACTTTGACTACTGTTAGCGATGGACCGTTATCAATTGCCGCGTCTCCGCCTAAACCCAAGGTTTCTGCTAAAGATGCACATCCTAATCGGGAGACCGTGAAAATACCCGCGTCTCCTTCTGTCCCGACGTCTTCAACCGTAATCACCCCACCATTGGACGCACCGGGTTTATCGCCTCATAAGACGATCAACCCCTCACCCAAAGCGCACAGTACGATGTCTGAAAACCCGTCCCCCAAAAAAGCTGACCTGACCTCGAGCCAGGTGCAGAGGCGTAGAGTGCCTCGAGGCTTGTTCTCGTCTGAATTAAATTCGGGACCAGAGCCCATGAGACTCCCAGCCTTGGATTCTGAATATATCCCTGGCCTCGCCAACCGCCTCGTGTCGCATGGAAATTCAGAGGAATCCTCAAAGGGTCATGGCAGCGTTGGCAACAGTAGTAACAACGGAGCTTTTAAGCCAGGAAAGGAGGCTGACACGGAAGTGAGCACTATCACCTCATCTCAAATCAGCAACGTCTCATCGGGCGCAGGCAATTCCCCACGATCTTCTTTGTCGCAGCCACAATCGCCAAACTCCCCGCTTACCTCTTCCATCTCGTCGCTATCCACCACTGGACTAAAGAGTCCTGGCTCACCTCCTCTTCAACGCTCACTGCCCAAGCCCTCCCCAATTCAAACTACTAGTATCAACAACACGCCACGGAGCAACGTTGGTGGCGCAAAGTCAAAACCTTGTCAGCACGATGGCGATGAAGAGATTTCGCAACTCGCTAAGGATTTGGAGCGCGCCATGAATCCGACACCAACAGAGCCGGTCCCTCAACCGTATTTCCTTCAAGGAGAGGGGTTGCTACAGCGGATTCCCAGTCAAATTTCGATGGATGACGGCCTTTTAAACGAAGATGGCGATGGCCAGTTTTCTGAGGTAAGAATACTAAATCGCGGTATTTGTTAATGAGCTCGGTCTTGTGGAGCGTTTGGTGTTCACGCAGCCACATTTCCTAACGCACTAGGAATCGGAGGTGGGCGAGCAACAAGGAGAAGGGTCTGGCCTCTCCCGTGGCAATGGCTCGTTACACCGACAGAGATCAGGTAGTAAGAGGGGGTTCAGGATCTCTCGTTCCCGGTCTCGGAATCGATCCAAAGGGCGTCAGGAGAGCCGAAGTAAACCAGCGCTGGTACCTATCGAAGTTGGGTATCCAAGTGCACTTTCCTCATCTGAGTGGCCGTTTGACAGGTCGCCACCACGTGGTCGCTCTACGGTACCTCCTGCGCAACATCAGAGGGAAGCATTTCGCAATCCGAGCCAAACGTACCAATGGCAACCTAAAACTGGCCCTCGTTTACCTTTTGCAGAGTCGGTCAGCGTAGGAAACCCGATCCGAGTCGGTAAAGGCATCGCATCATTTACTGTCTACAGCATCACGCTAAAACTCTGTGACCCTGCCACGGCAGTGATAAAATCGCCGACATATGCGGGCAGGAGTAGAGATGGTCTTGACGAGACAGAGCGGCGTCAGGAATTGCTTGGGGTACATGCTGGACATGCGTCCGAGGGATCTGCGGCTACTAGTCCTAGTCACAGTCGACCGCTGGAGTGCCCTGAGGCAGAGGGGGCAACAGGAGTGGCAGGGCAAGCTGAGAGCCATGGTTCCATGATCACGAAAACTCCATGCAAGGCTGTTCTTATGATGACTCGTTCAATATCGTCCCCAGATCTGACTGGATCTGCGGAAAGTTATCTGACGGCAATACAGCCAGGAGATGGACTGCTCCCACCTTTGCCCATCGATAGCGCGACTTCTGCCCAGGGTACGCCCAGCCATAACACTGACAGTACTTCGGAAAATGCGACGTCTCGTGGACAAAAGGTTACGCCTGCGGAACGGGTCATATATACCAGGAAACGGTATTCTGACTTTGTCGCGTTACGCGCGCAGCTAGTTGAGACGCTCAAAGATGCAAGCAGGCGTGATGAGCGTGACCGGCGTTTGTTGTCGCGGTCATCATCTAGTCGTCACGCTGCTGCAGCGTCGTCCTCTTCGTCGTCATCAGCATCGTCGCGGGTTGCAACAGTGGCTCCTACGAATGAACCGCCATCCATGACACGTTCTCGCCTTAGCGAAGCCTATGACGATACCGATGAAGATGAGGAGGGCCACGGCGGAAGAGTAAATGGATCGCATTCACGAACAATATCTGGAGCATCGACGTCCAGCATAAGTGTATCGTGCAGCAGCATCCTTCGTGGGATGCCCAAACTACCTCCGAAAAAGGTTGTGGGCAAGTTCCGACCGGCTTTTGTGGAGAAGAGGCGAAGAGAGCTTGAATACTTTTTGGAGTGGATCGTGGCCCACCCAGTCATTGGGGATTGTCCTGTAGTCGTGCAATGGTTCTTGGGCCACCCTTGAACCGCCGAGTTTTCATAGAAATATTTATCATATACACAATAATAATAATGGCCAGGTTTTGATCCACAAAGTTGAGACGCATTTTTAGCAGACTACTGTCGTTTTGTTTTTGTTTTTATTTTTGTTTTATTACAAAGAGGAATAAAACAAAATAAAGGATGCTGGTATTAGATATGATGATGCTTTTTGCTGCTTGTGTTGTTTTGTTCTGCTTCCATCTTTACCGGCGACCACGTCCTCCGCCACGTCCACCACCGCGTGCTCCACCACGACCACCACGTCCTCCACCGCGACCACCACGTTCTCCACCGCGACCACCACGTTCTTCACGTCCACCTGGCCCTCTGCTGCCACGTTGCCGATCCTTGAGCGCTGTAATCTTGCGTTGCACCTTTCCTTCGTAGCCTACAGAACATAACCAAGAATTATTTTTTTTTCAAAAAAAAAAAGAGATCTTTTAGAGGGCATTGCGAAAGTGGAGAGCGGGGAAAAGAAGAAATCATTGAGGGACTTACGAAACTTCTTCGTCTTCTCCTTGGGAGCATGAAGCTTTTTGGCACCTCTGGCACTCGTTACAGAGGAAGATCCGATCTTCTGTCTCTTCTTATCGTTTCCATTATCATCGCCATCATCACCCGCCTCCTCTTCTTCCACATCTCCATCCTCGCCATTTTGACCCTTCTTTTTGCTCTTCTTTTCCATGGTAGCAGTGTTGTTCTTGGGAAGACCGAATGTTCCATCATCCTGGTCCATGTCCTCGATCACAGTGACGGTCGTGAGCGAGGTCTTAGTCTTGAATTTCGACTGCTTTGGTTCCTTGGCTTCCTTCTTGCTGTCGTCGTCGTCTGAGAATACTGTTTCATCGTCCTCTTCGTCGCTCAGCGCCTCTCCATACTTGATCTTCAGCTCTGTAAAAGCGTCGAAAAAAAACAAGGGCAGGGAGGTCGCATTAGAGTGTGTCAAGACAAAAAAATAAAATAAAATATGGAAGCAAAAGCAAACTTGGGATGATCGGGGTCTACAAGTCACTTACGTCTCCTGTACTTTTCGTATTCCTGGACCTTTTCCTCTTGCATCTCTTTCTTTGCTGCTCTTGCTTCTTTACGAGCCTCTAGCTTTTCCTCGTGTTCCTTCTTCTTTGCAATTTCCCGAGCAACATTCTGACGGTGAACTTTTCGCTTATGGAATCCAGTCAGATACTCTCTGTTAAAGTTGCCGAAA